>ML303327.1:383-13920 GCA_005239505.1 Nicotiana paniculata | reverse complement strand
TGCCGACCGGAAATCACCAAAAACTAACTTTTTCCAATTCAAGCCTAATTCTACACCGGACATTACAAAATTATTCCGAACACAATCCTAAGTCCCAAATCACCTAACGAAGCTATCCGAGCCATAAAATCTACATTCTAGGGTTGTTTACCAATAAGTCAACTCTCAGTTGACTTTTCCCACTTCAAGGCTATTCTTAAAGACTAAGTGACTAAATTCTCAGTACAACCATTCCGATTTGGAGCCTACCAATACTAACACATCATAAACAGTATAACCAACCTATGACAAGACAATAACATTAATTATAATGCAAGTTCTATGTAATGACCGATCAGGTCGTTACACTTGCCTGCCTCATAACCCTGATGGGAACATAAGGCTATATTCCCCTTAACCCGATCAACACTAAGTGAGAAGTGTCCCTTGACCTGATGATGAACTCGTCAGTAGGGAACCATTCAAACATCCACTGAACCTGATCCTAAGTCAAATTGTCGAAGAACTCCACCCATTCCTTAGCACTCTCTGGTTGAGCAAACCTGTCAGGAATATAAGTCATCTATTTAGGATGATGGGAGGCAATATGGTCATTCCACTCCCTTCGTGAAAACTCCTGACGATATTGACCCTTTTAGAGATGATCCATTAACCACAACTGCAACAGCAAATTGCAACCCTCAAAAGTTTGGACCCTTTCTGGCAGTAGTCCAAGGCCCGGTAGATATCAGCTATAATCATAGGGACTATGGTGTATGTATGTCCCTCGATTCCTTCCATAAGATTCTTGGTGACCATAGCCAATCTAGTGTGAATTCTTTCCCTTTTCATTGGGAACACTATCATACCCAAGAAGCAAACAATGAACTCGAAAACTCTGCGGTGAATATGACCCGAGGAGGTGATGGAAAAATCATTGTGGAAAATATGGTAGGACTTTCTATGACAGTATTTGTCATAGAAGTAGTCAAATGGTATATAAGATTTCTTTAAGCATTCCAAATCGACGTTCTTTTTCAGACCCACCATTTTTAGAAATCCCCTACCCGCTCGATTTTCCGGTACCAATAGCCTAGGGCTATCCCAAGGTAGCCCAGCAAATCCCCCGATCTCTACTAGGAGTGGGGTCATTTCTATATCCCTGAAGCAAAACACTGATTTTTCACGATCCTAGAACATGGTTATAGCTTCTATCAACATGTTATTTGGTTGGATGTCTAACAGAGAAGGCAAATTTCCCAGGACCTTCTTCACATGTTTTTTTTCATTTGAGGAAAGATCTTTTCACCAATCTATACAAGTGTGGTATACTACGGACCATGTCGAACCTAGGCATTTCGTGCCTCATTTCTGCAAAACAAATAAGGTTAGACCCTTTTCCCCCTCCAGATTCGACTATTTATGTATCCATGATTAGCATATTGGCATTTAGTTCTCCAAAATTAATGCACAAAACGTGGTTTCGTCCGTTGAGATTATGGAAACCCCAGTGGACTTTTGGATAAGGTTTGTCTTAAAGGGTTATTATGTGGACAACATATTAACCCGGCTAGGTTTGACCATGATGCATGTACCGTTATAATCAGAGTAAGGTTGCTATGAGGGTCTAGACTGGTACCCTCAAGCAGACACCTTGAGAGGGAAAGGCACGGAACCATCGGTTGCACTGATGATCGACTAGTTTTACTGCAAATAAGCCTTTCTGAATTTAAAGGGTGATATATAGGAAGAGCACAACCACTCATCAAGCGTTTTTATAGATTTGATTATGCACAAGTGGAATATGATGTTGAGCATTTATGCAACAGTAAATAGCATGTTGTCACATATTTTCACATTAGGAAAATAATAAATGCGGTATTTAATAATTAAAAAACGTTTAAGAAAGAAAAACAAAATAAATAAGGAAGTTTCTGCAGTAAAGGATATCATAAACGCTCAAAACGGGCAATTAAATTCACATAAGGGGAAAGGGAAAGGGGGCGCACGTATTAACAAAAAAGAAGCATGCTTAAGACTAATTTACAAAAAGTCAAGTTTGTTATGGTAAAAGCCTAAAATCCCCAGCAGAGTCGCCATGCTGTCGCTCCCCCTTTTTCTCGCGAAATTGGGTTTCGACATTCGACAACTCCTTTCCTTTTTGGGAAAGAGGTATGGAAATGGAAGAGTCGCCACCTAACGGATTTAAGTTGTGTTAGGGAACCTAATGCAAGTAACTCATGAAACCAGTTTACATTACCTTAGATTGGGTAAGGGCTTAAAGTTACCTCGAGGGGAAGGTGTTAGGAACCCCTCGAGGTCCATAACGGTGGGTCCCGGCCAAACTCACTTTTGGTGAATTAGTCATTAAGCAAGTAAAGCAGTTTAAGCACACATATGGATTACAAAAAAAAAGACATGGGAATAAATGTGTCCTAGGTTTATTAGCCTATAGGATAACATCTGTGCAATACTCGATAAACCTTCCTCAACTAGAGGGGTTACACGTAGCATTAGCGCACTGAGCATCATATCCTTTACTACCCAATTACCCTCCCCTTGGTGGTTATATAAGCGACTCTAATTAAACGTACTCTAGGCGTGCATTACCCGTCCCTTTTCTTATGGCCCGGGAGGTGTTTACTCTAATTAAGGAAGTTCTAGACTCTCATAAAGTGCTTCAAAGGAGAAAATCTAAGCGACGACAAAGAACATATAGGACTGTCAAGTAAGAGAACAATTAAGGGGCTCATGTTTACCTCCACAAATAAACAGATAATTAGCACGTCTCAAACAGCAATATTTCAGATGTTTCAGAAAGGTCCTAGAACAGGATATCTAGGTGAGCATGACAAGCAGAGAATATGCAGCATTTTGTTAAGGCGAAGTGATAGAAACCTAATCAGCTTGCCTACTTATTTTAGAATTTGTTGAATCTGGGCAGTTCACAAGCAAGGCATAGTTTTACAATTCGCAAGATTTCAATTATTATATAGGCTTGCCTAGGCGTGATCTGAGGTATCCTATAAACATGTTGTCTAGGTGCTGAACATTACAGAACTGATTTTATACATTTATCTATGTAAACACGTTATCTAGGTGTTGGGACTGCTTTTAAACTTACCCCTATAGACATGGTTGCTCCTGATTTTATGCGATATATGCATGGTATTTATGTGAGTATCATAAAAGTCCTAAAGCATGGTTTCTAATGCACATAAGAGAATGATCATGATCTTAGGGTGAATTAATAACAACCTAGTGATAGGATTTCTAAGCAGACATGAATATGCAGAAGTATGTATAGTACAAGTTTAGGACAAATGATATGATGTAATTATAAGCATGTTTTCTAGTGCACAAACAATCTTATAAACATGGTTTCTAATGCATATATAATCACAACAATCCTAAGAGCATGATTTCTACCCGATTTCCCCACAAAATATATATAGAAGTCCCTCCCATTTTACTAATATCCCCAATATCTGTTTACAAGGATTATTATTACAGGCCGAGAATGAATGAATTATAGAAATGAAACTGTTATACTATAGAGAGCCTAGATAGGACCAAAAGTAAACCTGGAGGACCAAGCCTTCAACCAATTCCAAAGTACCAATATCTCACAGTTTCCAAGAGAGTATCCTGGTGCGTCAAAGTTCCCAAGGGCCTCATGGGCCCCCCGGGCAATTCTCACACCAAGGATCCTTTAAAGAAAACAATTTTTGTGCAGTGTGGAAGAGCCAGCCCTAGTGTGTCAGAGTTCGGAGGAGTCTCATGGATTCCTAGGCAGTACACACACTTGAGGGGAAAAATATTAAGTAATATAAGAGTAGGAGTGAGAGTGCTTGACACAATTGGGATAACTTTTGGGAAAGAACAGTTTAGGAGTAAAAAACTTAGGAGTGAAAAAGTATCTCATGAGTGGACACAATTTTGGAAAAAAACATATTAAGAGTGAAAACCTTTTGAAAACCCTCTGAGAAAAAAGGAGGTTCAGTAAACAACAGCACAATCGCAAAGCTTGGTATTGCCCAGATTCAACTTTATTTATTAATCAATTATAGGTTGGGAACACATCACTCAGAAACACAAGACAGGGTACATGGAACAGATAAAGGTTGAGTGACCCTCAACAGAAAAATTTATAGCATTCATTGAAACCTAGACTACTAATCTAGAATCTTTGACAAAGATACATAAATCTACCAATCACACGTAGTGCTATGTAGTTGTGTTTAACTAGCAGCAACAGACAGTACAACATAGATACTAAGTTTGGAGATGGTCATGCTAAGGACAGGGGTTTTAGCCACACAGTATTAGTCCAACCAGTTTAGTGGACAGAAGAGACAAAGGCACTAAACATAAAAGTAGACATATTGGTTTAAAGAAATAAACAGACAGGAAACTTAAGCAGGAATAGTATGCTGATTAAAGCAATAGACATGAAGAATGAATTTAAACATGCTGATCAAAGAAGTAAACAGGAAATAACTGAGTACATAAGTTATCAAACTAGTGCCGAAGAGACATCGATTTAACAGACATAGAGCAATAGACAATCATATAGGTTTGAACTTCATAATGACATTAGAGATTGAACATACCAGTTAAGGAAGCAAAGCAGAAAGTAAAGTAGGTAGGGTTCCACAGTCTAGCCTTGGCTTTCAGCAGGCTAGACAAGCAATGAGCACAAGTAGCAGAAAGAGAGATGAGAGAAAGTTTGTGTGTGTATGATCGAACTATTGTCCGTGTGTTTTAGAGGTAGAATAAGAGTGTATATATAGAACTTAGGGAGTAGAACAAGTAAGTTTAAGAGAATCAGAGTTCAATTAATTAAGGATCAATCAACCAAATCACAGGATCAATTCATAGAGGGAGTCCGGAAAAGACCCCCCTAATTGGGGGTAATCAATTAAGGGTCAAAACAGGGATTCAATTAAGGCAAAGAATCAAAATCATACCTTATAGGGAGTCGGTAAAAATCCCCAAACTACTGTCCACTAATTAAGGCAAGTAAAATAGGGAAATGGGTCACAAACAAGGAAACCAGTAAAAATTCTAGCACATTGATTTTAACAGGGCAATTGATAGCGAACAATCAGTAAAAAAATCTTCAAAGGGTACTGATTTTATAGGAGAATTATTTGAACCCTTAAATAGAAATAAACCAAGTAAGAATCCCAAAGGGTTCTGATTTTAACAAGAAAAAAAATCGTTCGGATCCTTAACAGGAGTCAATCAAGTAAAATCTCACAAAATATGGATTTTGACAGGGAAAATCGTTTAAGTTCCTAAACAGAATAAGTTCATGTGACTGGTTCACAGAGATAAACACAACATTGAAAACAAATTGAAGAAATCAGTAACACAGAGAGACATTTTAGGGTTCGAGTATAGATATATGTAAAGAGATGAATAGACTAAGCATTTGAAAGTAAAAACCTTTGACGAAAGTCTGGGAAGAACCCTAGTTTTAGAAAGAGTAACTAAAAATCGAAACAGTTAAGTAAAACAAGAGATTTTAAAGGAAAACACCCAATAATACTCGAATCACCTCAGATCTTAATGATCTGAGAAGAATCGAACAGTAGTGAAACTAGGTTTTTTTCAGAAAAATAGTGGAGATGAAGAGAATCGGTAAAAAGCCCATGGATTCATACTAAAATCAAGAGGAAATCCATACTCACAAACGAATGTGGCCTGAGACAGGCCGGCAAACAATTTCTAGGCAAGAACAAGTTGGATTTCCTTGAGGTTTTCTCAAGGACTCATGAAATAACACAGCCATGGAGTATAGGAGACTGGTTGTGGTTGGATAATGCGCGGAAACACCATAGAAGGGAGGTTCTCGCTGGTGACGGCGATTAGGTTTAGGGTGAGTTGAGAGAGAATTGGAAGGGTGAGGGAAACGGGTGACGACGGAATGAGAGGAATGGGAAGGGTTAGGGTTGATTAGGGATTAATAAGGTAAGTTTAATCGTGGACCGTTGATCTGTCCATGATTAAAGGGGTTATTGGGTTGGGTAGGTATAGGGATTGAGATTAAGGGGTTTGGGCTAGTTTTTAGGTTAATTTAAAAGAGGTTTGGGCTGGTATTAAAAGAGGTTAGGTCTAAAATAAAAAGGCTATTTGTTAAATACCCGAATAATTGATAACAAAAATAATTTATAAAATAATTAACATATTATAAAAATAATTTTTGTGCATAGAAATGTTTTAAAATAATAAAAAAATCAACAAGCTATTTTTTGGTAAAACAATGCAATAATGCATGCATGGGCTATAACTGCAAAGTTATTGAAATTGTAACCAAAAATATAAATATGGCTACTTATGAAATAATTTGAGCTTAATGTGAATATAAATAGCAAAATTAAACCATGAAATTGTTATAAAGTTCTTTGTGATGCAAATTTGTAATTAGTTATATGAGTAAAAAACTGGGATAAATTAATTAAAAATGTAGATATTATAAAAAATTATCAATTGATGTTAATGCATAGTTTTGAAGGTATATATGCATTTGAAAAATATTATACGAAAAAATTGGGTATCAACAAACCTTATACTCAATAAAACTCTACACAAATAATACTACTCAGGCGAGACCAATCCATAATATCACTAAAACACAATTAAGAATAGATTAAGCAAGTAATAGGGGATAAGGAACTATGGTAAAACAATTATCTTCAACAAGGAGAAACAACATCAACAGGTAGCTATTAGGCTTGGAAATACAAGTAGGTATGTAACAATTAGAGCATAGAAGGAACAAAACAAAAAGAACGGTAAGGAAACAGGCAAAATAGATAAATTGGCGGTGCATAAGTACTCGTCACCTCACATATCCGCTCACATGATTTTTCGTATAGAAATTAAGCCAAATATTCGCAATATCTCTAGTCAAGGTTAGACACAACACTTACCTCGATCCACAAGTCACTCACTTCTCAATTACCGCTTTTCCTTTAGATTCTACCTCCAAATCACTCGTATCTAGCCATAATTAATTTAATAACATAAAATAATGCTAAAGAAATCAATTACAATGCACAAATTTAGGTTTCCGAAACTTTCCCCCAAAAAGTCAAAAATCGACCTCGGGCCCGCTTGATCAAAACTCGAGGTTCGGACTTAAACTCATTCACCCATTCACCTCCGAGCTCAAATATGTAATTAGTTTCGGAATCCGACCCCAAATTGAGGTTTAAATCCCCAATTTTCAAAAACTTCCCAATTCTTCCAAAATCCCCAATTTCTACCGTGAAAGAACAAAGTTTAGGGCTAGAAATTTAATAGGTGGTGATGGAAATAGAAGAAACGAGTTAAAGGGTACAAACCTATGAATTAGTGTTGAGTTTCCCCTTCAAAACCGCACCTAGGTCGAGCTCTAATGAAGTGCTTGTGAAGAATGGGTAAAATCCCGTTTTGATTCTGTTTTTAAATGCTGGGCGACAGTGTTCATCGCGATCGCGTGAACACTGCCGCAATCGCGAAGAGCTGCTTACTAAAGATTTACGCGATCACGAAATCCCCATCGCGTTCTCTAAGGATACGTCCCCCACCCCTACCCCCAGCCTTCGTGTTCGCAAGACCTTGCTCGCGTTCGTGATGAAGAGTGGCTGACCCCCTGCCCCAGGTCCCAAATGCTACGCGTTCACGTTGAACTGACTGCGATCGCCAAGTGTAAGGGCCCCATAGCTCCGCGTTCGCGACCCAATCTCCGCGTTCGCATAGAGTAAAGTCCTCCCCAACCCAGATCCCCCTTCGAATGGTTACGCGATCGCGAAGCACATCACACTAGACACCAGATACAGCATACACACACCAAATTTTCTAAGTCCAAACATCTTGTAGCCTATTCGAAACTCACCCGAGCACTCGGGGCTCCCCAAACATGCACATAAGTTTAAAAAATCATACGGACTTACTCGTGCGATCAAATCGCCAAAATAACACCTAGAACTACAAATTTAGCATCAAATCAAATGATTTTTTCAAAAAATCTTTAGAATTTCTATTTTCCCAGCCGAGCGTCTGAATCACGTCAAACTGACACCGTTTCTTACCAAACTTCACTGACAAGTCATAAATATTATATTGAACCTATACCAGGATCTGAAACCAAAATACAGCCCCGGTATCAAAAATGCCAAACATTAATACATTCTTAAAACCATTAAATTTTCAGACTTTTAATTTTCAACAAAAATTCAAATCTCGATCTAGGGACATTGGAATTCGATTCCGGGCATACGTCCAGGTCCCATATTTCAATACGGACCCACTGGGACTGTCAAAATACGGGTTCAGATCCGGGTCTATTTACTCAAAACGTTGACCGAAGTCAACTCAAATCAACTATTTAGGCAAAAATTCTTATTTTTATCAACTTTCAACATAAAAGCTTCCCAGAAACAAGCTCGGACTGTGCATGCAAATCAAGGAGGGTAAAAATGAGATTTTTAAGACTTAAGAGCGCAAAATGGATTTCTAAAAGATAAGATGACCCTTTTGGGTCATGACACTATGTGATTGGAGATCCCATGAAGTACGTTTATATGGGTAATAACATGTCATTAGTTGATCAAATATGCACTATTAAATTATGTCTCTTCCCATAGTGTGTGTACACATAGTGCAAGACTGTAAGGAATGTGAGGTTTGAGTTATTATACTCTTAATCCAATAACCCATAGCCTATTTTAGGTGGTGTATTGTGATACAGAATAAACTTGATGGATGGACCTATATGAGTAAGGAGTGGAGCCGCTTCTATAAAATTTATGGAAAATTTTCTAAATCACTCGTGAAAACCAGGCGCGTGCATAGCCTATTAGTGCAAAATCGCGATAACAATAGAAATTTTGGGGGTGTAATATGATGAATAAGATCACTAGCTTATAACAAGAATTTCTTTCTTTCTTTCTTTCTTTATTTATTTACTATTTATTTTTTATATTCATTTTGAGATATATAGGGGATTGTTGAAAAATTAGTGATATCTCAAAAAGTAGTGTCCATCTCGATTTGGAAAATCTTTTCTCTTTGAAATATTATTTACATCTACTTATTATTTAGTTAGTTATTTTACAATTATTAGAGTCAAACTAGTTGTTACTAGCCTTTAACTAGGCGTTATTTAGTTGTTGTAGTAATACCGATATAAGCATGGTCTTTGAAGAGCTAAAGATACACTTTCTAATGTAACTTTCTAAATTATCTTCTTCCTTCTATATGTTGGGTTTCTTTCTTGAATTTTCTGTTAGCTCTGTTCTCAGTTTTATAACTGGACGAGCGTGTTGAATCCTGTGGGATATGCCCAATTTTATTCTTTATTGTGTAGACGAAATATCCTTAAGGATAGTGTTCTTGACACGCCTCAAGTTAACTCATGGATAACATAATAAGTTTTCCTACAATATTGATATACAAAAAAGTCATTTTCTCTCTCTAACACCCATGCCCTCGACGTACATTAGTTAAACGTGCGCCCATTGTGGTTTTCATGGCATGGGGATAGTGGCGGACCCAAACTTTTATGCAAGCGGGTTCAGAAATATATAATGAAGTCCTCAAAACTAATCGACAACAAAGACATTGAGTTAAGAAACAAACAGGTTTCTACTGCTTTTTATTTTAGTTCTTAACAAAACCCTAAGAGAAAATTTGGCCACCGCTCTTTATTTTGTTTTCAAGCCACACTATTTTTCAAAAAAAAACACTATATGTACAAATAGAACTATTTGCCTTTACAATTTAATATTTTGTTGAACTTTAAAAAATTCTATTGTAACAAAAATCGTTTGATCATCTTAAAAATACTATACTTTATATATTTATTTATTAATTTTAATTCAATTTACACTAACAGTTAACCAAAAAACAACAGAAGAGCTAAGAAAAATTAATAGTTTCATATAAAAATTTCAAAACAATAGAAAGAGACCAAGTAAACAATAAAAGATAGAGCAGAAGAAGGGCAGGTTGAGGGAGGGCCACGAGCTAAAGTTTGCATGCAACCGGATAAAGCATCACCGACTCACACTGTGATTACTCTTGTTCCATTGAGTGAAGCTAGGCAGAAGCAGCATGAGGTTGCAATGATGTTGCCAGGAACAGCTAAGAGATCCAGGCTAGATCTAAGTACCAATCCAGTCCAACATGTACCTAAGGAAATTTCAGCTACTAAATCAACAAATCTAGCGAGTACGAGCAAGATCACCGTAGATCTGAAACCAGTGATTGAGGAGAAAGTGAATGTAACAGCGTAGGCATCCCTATTTGCAGGTAATCATAGTTATGAAAATGGATAAAAACTTTCTTATATTCCTCCTGCAATTGTTGAAGGGAAAGCAGTAGTTAAACTTGAAAATGAGGGTTGTTAAGGAGATACAGAAATGGCGTAGTGCCCTGATCGTTTATGTTATTGGGGAAACACCACAGTATAATTACATGCATAAGTTTGTGAAACAAAATCTGAAATCAGGTAGCAGAGCCAGAGGTCTTCCTTCATGATGATCGCTATTATGTGGCTAAATTTCAATCAACTAATGACATGCATGAAGTGTTAAGTTTAGAATTTTAATAATGTTCAATAATCTAAAGAAGCCTTAACTAATGACTTCTCATTGTGTGCAGATCTGGGAAGCAACGACATTGATGAAAGGAAAGAAGAACATACTCAACGGCTATGTATCTTGAACTTTGTTTCACATGGAAAATAAATCAGTCAATCAAAGAACAAAGAAGGAGATTCAATCAGTCAGCCTTATCAAAGATCCTCAAGCGCGCAAGAATGGGAAGAGAGCTAATCACGGCTAGAAACCAAATCTAGAACAATCTGCGGAAGCTCTAATAAAGGAGAAATGGAGAATGCAAATCGTCAAGATTAAGGATGAATTTAGTTACCCGTTCAAGCTAGATTCATGAGGATACCTTTGGGTATCACTCTTAGATGTCTATGCCTCAAAATAAAAGGTCTCCAAGGATTACTTCCATACAATCCCAGAAAGACAAGGAAACAGAAGACTCATCGAGCTATAAAGGAAGAAGTAGAAGAACTTTCTACGCAACTACATCATCTGTTTCTACGCCTTTCTAGTTCTTAGTACAATCATTGTATTCTTGAGTCTACAAGTGTCACAAAAGATAGAAAGAGTTAGAAAACAAAACGAGAGTTGTGTCAACATTAGAAAGAATCACTCTTGTTGTATATCGTTGGCAATGGACGTACAAAAACCATCACTGATGTATACACTTACTAAAGATCTAAGAGATCCCTTGTGACCAAAGGGAACTGGACGTAGGTACCACACCGGTACTGAACCATTATAAAAACTGTTGTGTCTTCTTTACCTTTATGTCTCCTTAGTTTATTTCTATTGCGACCAATCATTGTGTAAAGTATAGTCGACTAAATTCCTACATAGTCAACTAAGATGTTTAAATCAGTTACAATTCAACCCCCCCCTTGTAGTTTCTATTGGTATCAGAGCAGGAAACACAAACATTTCTTAACAACAAGTGAGGAAAAGATCATGGCATCAAACACAGTCGTTGGAGCACTATTTCAAGAAGAAACCTCTCAAGTACGACCTCCTTACTTCAATGGCCAGCACTTCTCTCATTGGAAAGTGTGCATGGAGACCTACACTATGTCATATGACATTAAGGTCTGGCGTGTGATAAAAAGGGAAATCTTCTCATTCTGTCAATGAAGGATAAAGACGGTCAAATTATAGTATCATCTGATCCTTTTGATTTAGATGATTACACTGAAGAACAATCAGCCATTATCCAAGTGAATGCCAAGGAAAAAAATATGCTATACAATGCTTATCAGTGGGGAAGAATATGAAAAGATATCAAGCTGTGAAATTGCAAAGGAGATGTAGGATAAGTTAGAGGTCACATATGAAGGAACCAACAAAGTGAAAGAGACAAGGATCAATCTCCTAGTTCGAGACTATAAATTGTTTCAAATGAAGGACGGAGAATGAGTGGAGGAAATGTTTTCTAGGTTCAGAAAAATCCTTGGAGACTTAAAATATTTTGGTAGACCAATCAAAAGTGGAGAACAAGTAAGAAAAATTTTGAGAAGTCTTCCCACAATTTAGCAACTGATGCGTGGCTAGAATTCATGATTTTAAGCATTATATACCTTGCATTTTATGTGCTTTAATGACAAGAATACACGTCGTATGTTCCTAATGGGGTTTATTTAATGTGTAGGTGNTTGATGCGTGGCTAGAATTCATGATTTTAAGCATTATATACCTTGCATTTTATGTGCTTTAATGATAAAAATACACGTCGTATGTGCCTAATGGGGTTTATTTAATGTGTAGGTGAGTTGGAAACGGAAGCCGAGCTAAATGAGAGCATAAACGTCGGAAAATACGCTCAAGAGTCGAAAAGGAGCGACCCGGGACAAGCCTGGCGTAGCCAGGCGTTTGGCTCTTAAGGCCAGGGGGTGCCTGGCGTTATCCAGGCGTTATCCTCCAAACGACAGGGGGTTCCTGGCGTTAGCCAGGCGTTATCCTCCAAACGCCAAGGGGTACCAGGCGTTATCCAGGCGTTACACTTCAAATGCCTAGGTACCTGTTTCAGTGAACTCCGAGTTTTAAAGGTTTTTAAGTGTTTCCAAGTGAGAATAGAAGTCTCTTACACGGTTAGGGTTTATCCCAACCATATAAATAGACCCAAGAACACATCTTTGAGGGGAGAGACGTTTTTGGAGAGCAAATACACACACAAGATCATTGAAGGAGCAAGGATTATCAGTTTTCTTCATCTTATTCTAGTATTTTCAATTCATGCAACACTTATGCAATTGTTTGATTATAGCATGAGTGGCTAAACACCCATTGTTCTGGGGTTGTGGTTTAGCCATGGATATTGTTATTCGACATTAATTTAACCTTGAATATAGTTCACTCAATATATGGTTGTTTCTTCAATTCTGTGTTTAATTGCTTAATTGTTTGGCCAGCAGTTAGGTTCTATATACTATCTATGTTATGCTTGGGAAAGCCGTATATAGATTAGAGAAGAATTGAAGAGAGCGCGATCTTAACCCTTCAGGGGAGCGGATTTGTGGTTAGGATAGGAATATACCTAGTCACCGTGCTTAATTAAATATCGTAATCTTAGTGCGTTCTAATAGATTAATTTCATAGGAATATAGGCGTTAATCTATTGAGAATAGGCGAGTAGTGCTTCTGGAGAAGTCTATGAGAGCATTTATCGATTAATTAGCAACCAAGAGTGAATTATATGAAAGGGAGAGTTGATTAGAATGCAATACGAGTGGTGAATAGATCACAACCCTGGAATATTTGTCTCTACTGAATTCATAACAATATTTTGTCACTTAATAGTTAGTTATTTCATAGAATATTAGTATAAAATAGGTGCATCCTTGATTTTATTTTGTCTTGATTAGGTAACAATTAGAGTGATTTAGCAAGTAGTTTACACAAGTCCTTGTGGGTACGATATCTGGACTTAAAATCCTATATTACTTGTCGACCACGTACACTTG
>ML303326.1:0-22271 GCA_005239505.1 Nicotiana paniculata | reverse complement strand
TATATATATATATTCTAATTTTTATAAATTATATCGCAGATGACTTTGATGATGACATATGTAAAGATATTTCTATTGAAAAAAAAAAGAAAAAGGTGGAATTCCTCTTCCACCTTTTGGGCTTGTACCATACAAGATGAAAGATGACATTTGGTTAAATAAAGCACAAGCCAATGAAAAGTTCAATGATCTTTTTAATGCTGCTGATTCTTGGCTAAAGCAACTTAACTTTAACCACCAAGATTTCAAATTCTTCACCTCAAATTCCTATATAGACCATGTCTTCCTATATTGAACTTATTTGAAGCCAATGTCATATTATATTTTTTATTTGGTGTTGTATTATCATTTGAGAACTTATTTTTATTGTAACATTTTTTACTCGATAATGTGAAAATTTGTGTTATTTGTATCCTTTTTTTTTTGTATGAGAATTGGTTTATTGCTCTTAAAAATATTTGATTGTTTGAGATTGTACTTATATGTTATATCTTGCCTAGACCTTTGGAGAGTATAACATAGTTTCTTTGCTGCAATATATTCAGGACATAGAAGGCTTTTCCTTGTTTAATTGTATTGAGTTAGATGACAACTCCTTATATTTGTTAAATATGTAAATTTTACTTCTAAAAGTATAACGAGTCAATGTTTGATTTTATATGAAAAATTAGATGATTTGGCACTCAAAGTCCAAAGGTCATTCTTTTTCCTCGTTTATTTTTGCCACTCTGTTCATTTTCATAAAGAAAGAAAAAAATATAGAATTTGGCTATATAAACTTAAGTATTTAGGGAGATAAGTGTTCTACCTTGAAAGCAAATAAGACATTAAATACAAAAGTTATTAATCTCTAGATAAGTTGATAAAAGATCATCCTATACAAAAAGTTTTTTTTTGGGCCGATAAACTTTCATTTCATGGTTAAATTGACATGGTTATTAGAAAAAAAAGGACATTACATGATCTAAAATATTTTATTTATGTTTAAACTATCCGAATTAAATTTGATAGTAGACCATAAATGAGATATATGGTCTATGATGACCCAAGGGGTCATTTTATGAATTTAGACTCCGTTCTAGGCTTAATAGCCCTCGAAAGATCATTTTAAATACCTCAATTTGCGTGCACAGTTAGGGCGTGAAACGGGAAAGCTTTTCTATGAAGATATGAGAAATAGTAATTTCTAGAGTTAAAATTTCATAAAAGTTTACTCTGGTCAACATTTTGAGCAAACGGACCCGGATCCGTGTTTTGACGATCCCGGGAGGTCCGCATTAAGATATAGAACTTGGGCGTATGCCCGAAATTGAATTTCGAGGTCCCAAGCCTTAGAAATTAATTTTTGAAATAAATTGTTTTGATGAATTATTAATGAAATAAAGTAATGAATTAACGTTTGAAACCGTTGGTATCGGGCCCGTATTTTGGTTCCGAAGCTCGATACATGTTTGTTGTGATATTTAAGTCGTGTCTGCGAATTTTGGTGAGAATCGTTTATTTGACCTGATTCGGACGTCCGGTTGGTAAATAGTGAACTTTAAGTGTTCATGAGAAAAATAATGAGTTTTGAGGTTTAATTTATAGTTTTACATGTTATTTTCATTATTTGATTGTACGAGCAAGTCCGTATGATTATTTTAGACTTGGGTGCATGTTTGGTTTAGAGCCCCGAGGGCTCGGGTGAGTTTCAAATAGGTTTGGGTTGTGTTGCGCTCGTTCTTTCTTATGTTTCAACGTCGTTTCTTCAAGTATAAATGATATCATATTGAACAAATGAGCTCTGATTTCTGTTTTGAATGAAGTATTAGATGTGTATCATAATTACGGACTCGTAGAAAAAAGAATCATTGAATTTGGACATCGTATGAGGATTTTATGGTCATTTTACTAAGGTTGCCAGATTTTTCAGGTTAATTACGAAATTGTCACTGACGGCGTATTAAAAATCTGCACTATTTGCAAATATTAAATCCTACATATCTCCTTCATTATAAAGTTAAATTGAATGATTCAAAAGTCTAACTTGATTAGAATTTCACAAGCAATCCATTGGAGGCATAAAAATCGAGTTTGGGGATCGTTTGGCACAATAAACGAGATAGAATAACTGGCAGAAAAATATATATAAAAGGGGGAGACTTTTCTTTTTCAAAATTTCGAACCCCACAGCCCTAGGAACGAATTTTTTCTCCAAATATCATCCCCAAGTCATAGGTAATCAATTCTAAAATTTACTCTTTCAGTTACTCATTATTTTTCATCACTTTTAAATCCAAAACTAAGAATTTTCATGGTAAAAATTGAGGGTTCGGGTAGAATTATGAAATTTTATAAAAATCAAATCTTTACCTCAAATTGAGGTCGGATTTCAAAACAAATTATATATTTGGATTCATGGGTGAATGGGTAAACGTAATTTTGTCCGAACCTCAAGTTTAGACTAAGCAGGCCCGGGGTCGGGTTTTTTCTTTTTTTTTTTTTGAAAACTTAGGAAAATTTATAATTTTCAGTAAAGTTAGTTCCTTTAGCATTAATTAATGATATTAAGTTAATTATGGTTAAATTCGAGTGTATTGAAGGTGAATTCAAAGGGAAAAGCTATAATTGAGCAGTGAGTGGCCTGCAATTTTGAGGTAAGTGTTTCGTGTAACTTTAGCTTAACGGAATAAGACTCCCCAATTGTTTGATATGTGAAATGCATGGGCGTGGTGTATAGGTGTGGTGACGAGTATCTATGCCCCACCCAAATTAATTTTTAAATATGATTCCCCTTCCCGTTTCCAACTTAATTGATTATTATCCTAATTGTTAGATGTTCATTATTGCTTCTATGACTATTTCGCCTTGTTGATATGTTGGATATTGTTATGATTATTTGGAAAGAGTTTTGGTTGTTTGAGCTGGTTTCCTTGTGATATGTATAACGGTTGAGAGGTTTGGTATTATTTTTACGANTATATATATATATATATATATATATATATATATATATATATATATATATATATATATATATATATATATATATACATATACATACACGTTCCTGGTGGTTTCGTTTAGTTAATAGTAAGGAAGTTGTGAGAAATGCAGTCCAACGGTTTCATAATTGTTGTTGTAAGTGTGTTAAAAATGTTGGTTGTTCTCTTGAGTTATCTTAGTATATAAAGACTAAGCTAGATTGACAGTGTTACGGTGTTTACTTATATTCTGGTTGGTTTTATTGTGAAATGATATTGGTTAAAGCTTACGATCTATATGATTTTCTGTTTGAAATTGTGGAAATAACAGTATTGTGAAAGGCTTGGTTTGAATTGTGAAATTTTTTATGAATAAATTGATATATATGTCTGGTGGGAAAGGGTTGCATGCCGCAACAAGGAGTGATAAGGGTGGACAGGTAGGATCGGGTTGCACGCCGCAACATAAGCAATAAGGGTGATATATTTAGGGAGGAGCAATAAGGGAGGACAGGTGGGAGCGGGTTGCACGCCGCAACAAGGAGCAATAAGGGAGGACATTTATATTTTTACTGATTTTCAAAGAAAATAAAGATTTGAAAAACTAAATGTTTATTTTTACTGTTTTATTTTCTTGAAAAACAAGATTCAAAACTTTCAATTTTATATTACTATTTACATATTTTGTCACTACTTTTATTCAAAGATAAAGTTTGAAAACTTGGAAATTGTGGAGGATTGGTTATAGTTGAGTCCTGAAAGAGGCGGTTGTGTTACTTTATTATTGTTGCAGTAATTGGTGTGTTTAGATTTCCTTCCTATTTTACAATTATTGTCTCAGATATATTTTCTTGTTCGTGTAGAATTGTTTTATTGTGTAATCGTATATATATTAATATCACAGGTTTATTGTTAAAGCCCCGCCTTAGCCTCGTCACTACTTCGCCGAGGTTAGGCTCGCACTTACTCAGTACATGGGGTCGATTGTACTGATACTATACTCTGCATTCTTTTGTGCAGATCCAGGTACTAGCCAGCAATAGAGATCTTTAGAGCAGCAATCTATTTATTCGGAGACACGAGGTATATCTGTTGGCGTTCGCAGATCCCAAGAGTCTTCCCCTATTTTTATAAAACTGTTTTAGTATATTCAAAACAGTTACACCATTTCTTTCGGCCATTATTTGTAGTATTCTTTAGTAGTTTGTGGATTGTGACACCAGACCCTTGGGTAGACTTAGAGTTGTTTGCAAAATTAGTTCGTGATCTGTTTTATTTAAATGGTTATTATTATTATTTTATTTTATTGTTGTTGGGAATAATTCTAATTATGTTGTTTTGGAAGTTATTTATTTGTGCTTAAGTAATAAATTAAGGAAATAAATTATTCGAGTTCGAACATTAGCTTGCCTAGCAAGTGTGGTGTTAGGCGCCATCACGATCCCTTAGGTTGGGAATTAGGGTCGGGACATGGTCACTGGTCATGCACGTTACATGCTTGGTTGGTGACATATTTGTGCTTGTCAAATCTTAAGGTTTTCATGAATCAATATTTATATATATTCTAATAGTGATATGTCAACATTCTGAGATTGCCTCTCCTGTTGGAGAATTCTCTTGGTAGAAAAGGTGTGTAAACTTAAATTTTTTAATAATTGATCAAGTCGGACTTCAAAACCTCATTTTATATTTTTTAAAGTTTTTACAATAATACTCAATTTCTCCAATTAATTTAATGATAAAAGCAAAGATGGAATCATGAAATATAATCAAAATCAGGTGAAGAACACTTTCCCCAATCCAAAACATGAAAATCCCTCCAAAATCATCCAAAACCTAACTCTCTAACCTAAAAAGTGATAAAATATCAAAAGCCCTCGAAATAGAGTAAATATAGGTCTGCCCAGGTGTTCCACTTCGCGATCGCGAAACACAATAATATAAGCGGCCAAATATGTTCTACATGAACACGTCAGCACTGTCGCGAAGGCGAAATACAATCTCCAGTGAGTATCGCGAACGCGTTGTTCCATACGCGGTTGCGGAGATCAAAATCCCTGATGAATGCCCCCATTCTTCCTTCTACGCGATTGCGTAGCATCTCTCGCGAACACGATGACTATAACCTTACCAGATTCGCGAATGCGGTCGCCTCTTCGCGACCGTAAAGAACTATACACCTGGTCTACAATAACACTACGCGAACACGAAGGAACAGGCACAAACACGATTAACAAGACACCAGATGACAGAAAAACTATCCAAAACAAAGAGAAATGGATTGTAACCCATCCAAACACACCCGAGGCCGCCGCAATCCTGCCCAAACATACCAAAAAGTCCTATAACACAATACAAACTCGCTGGAAGCCTCAAATAACATATAACATTATTAAACCACGAATCGTACATTGATTCAAGCCTAATGAGCAAATGAGCTTCCAATGTCACGACCCAAAATCCATTAAGGTCGTGATGGCGTCGAACACCACAGTCAGGCAAGCCAACCCTCATTAGTTAATTAAGTTCCTACTTTATGATTTTTGAAAATCTTTACTTTCTATTTCATTAGATAAAGATTAAATAAAGTTACCAAGTAAAAAATGTTGTTTTAAATAATTCAATCTACAGATACATGCCAAAGTCATCATAGAACCTGGTGTCACAAGTGCATGAGAAAAATTTCTAGGAAGTATACATGTGTTACAATATTGTCCGGAATACAAACTGGACAAAGAAATAAAGTACAATACAATACATCCGAGGGAGACTCTGTCGGCTGCGGGTCGTCTTGAGAGATGCAGCTCGCCCAAGTCCCCATATCAACCATGCCACGACGCCAAGCGGGGCCACTATAAATACATGTACTTGTGCAATAAAATGCATAACAAGTGTAGTACGAGTACGAAAACAACGTGTAATCACTAAGTATCCCGCCTAAGCTCGAAGAGGTAGTGGCGAGAGGTCGACTTTGACACTTGCTAGAGGTCAACTTAATATACACAAGTGTGATGTTAAACATGGATGCTACAATCAAATAACAAATATCGACAGGAAATGACAACTTCTTCCATAAATTATAAATCCCAGTTTCCGTCATTTCAGTTAACAACTCATATCTTCAGGCAATTAAACAGTTCAAATCACAGATGGTATCCAGCAAATATCATGCGCAGGAAATGCTGATGGTCGAACGGCCCGAACTAACATAAATGTAAACTGTGCTGCCGAAGGGTCGAACGACGCGAACCATAGATGCATCTATTAAGCTGCCGTGGCGTACAAACCGCTCCCATGCGAGTAGTGGAGGAAATCACCCCGCTCGCGGAATATAAATTGCGAAGCGCTCACACATAATCATACACATTAAGCAATCCACCCGACAACATCGGGAAAACAAGTACCCAAGAAATTGACAAATTTCTCTTTTAATTGTAACAAAAATAGTATTTAAATCTTTTCCAAAAATTCGTTTACCAAGTTTGATAAGGTTTAAACACTTTAATTTCATCAATAAGGTTACAAGTACGGCAAATAAAACATGTTTTTGGGGCCTAGACTACCCGGACATAACCATAATAGTAGCTATGCACGAGCTCCCGTCACCTCGTGCGTGCGTAGCCCCCACAAATAGTAGCACATATTTAATTATTTCACCTATGGGGAAAATTCCCTCTTACAAGGTTAGAAAGGAGACTTACCTCTCTCCGAAGTTCCATAACCGGCATTCCACACCCTTCTGATGACTCTAATCAATGCACAACGCTCAAAAAATAGCCAATAATTATTCAAACCCATTAATATATACCTAATTACTCATTATATGCTGGTTTATAAAAATTCCTAACCCCGAACGAGAAGTCGATAATCGCCCTCGGGCCCACATGCCCGAATTCTGAAATTTTTCGAAGATGAAAATTACCCATAACTTCACTAACTCAAATATATAATTCACCTTAAATTTCATGCCCAAAGTCGTGGCTAAAATCCAAAAATATAAATTTTCTAGGTTTTCTACCAAAACCCCAAGTTTCCACAAATTTCCATGTTAAAAATCTATACATAATCAATGCATTTAACTCAAGGTGGGTGAGGATATCTTACCTTGCCATATATGATGAAACCCCCTCTTCAAACCCTCCAATAATCGCCCAATCCAAGAGAAAATGAAATAAAATGGCCAAATCCTGCTTTTAAAATAACACACTTCCCAGACCCGAATTCCGCACCTGCGGTCGAACCGACGCACCTGCGGCCCAAAACTTCATACTTGCGCACTCCCCTTGCCCGGAACGGATCTGCACATGCGTCTCCTTTTCTGCATCTGCTCCTTCGCAGGTGCGGGCACAACCTCGCACCTGCGGCCGCAGCCAAGCTAGCCACATCCGCTTCTGTGACACCAAGGCCACACCTGCTGTCAAAACCGCGTATGTGCGGTCACACTAGACACCAACAACCTTGCTTTTCTCAAAACTCCAAATTCGATCTGATAACCACCCGGAATCCACCTGCGGCCCCCGGGACCCCGTCTAATCACACCAACTAGTCCCAAACATAATATCGACCTGCTTTTGGCCTCAAATCACATCAAATAATATCGAAACAATGGATCACAACTCAATTCAATCTTTATGAACTTTGAAATTTCCAACTTCTACAATCGATGCCGAAACCTATCAAATCACGTCCGATTGACCCCAAATTATGCACACAAGTCACATTCAACATTACGGACCTGCTCCAACTTTCGGAATCAGAATCCGACCCTAATATCAAAATTTTCACTTAAAACCCTTAAAACTTCTAGCTTTAGTCAAACGACTCCAAAATGACTTATAAACCTCCGAATTCACTTCCGATCGCGCTCCTAACACCAAAATCACCATACAGAGCTATTCTCAGACTCGAAATCCCTAACGGACATCAATAACACTGAAATGCACTTCAACCCAGACTTATGAAATTTCTTTCAAGATGCTAACTTCTAAAATGTGCGCCAAAACGCTCCAGGGGTCATCCAAAACCCGCTCCGAACATACGCCTAAGTCCAAAATCATCATTGGAACCTGCTGGAACCTTCAAATCCAGATTTTGATGTCGTTTACTCAAAAATCCAATCTTAGTCAATTCTTCCAACTTAAGGCTTCCGAAATGAGAACTTTCTTTCCAATTCGACTCAGAACTTCCCAAAATTCAGTTCTGACCACGCCTACAAGTCATAATACATGAAATGAAGCTGCTCATGGCCTTAACCCACCAAACAATGCGCTAGATCTCAAAATTATCAGTCGGTTCGTTACATTCTCTCCCACTTAAACATGCGTTCGTCCTCGAACGTGCTAAGAACAACTCTTGAGTTATCTGAAATCATTGTTCAACACTTCGTGCAGCTACTTGTGCTACCAACACTCAGTTGAGCACATTAGCTCGATCAAATCTAAAGACATCCTCTTTTATCCATACAATAAGCTCGTAACCCAGTTTCAAAACTCGAAATTCTCTGCCAGGCCTGTTTCCAATATATGAACACTGAATTAATCACTACACGAGGTAGAAGATTGTGATTGCGTGCCTCCACTGAATTAACACCAAACACTGCATAATACGCCATTTAACCATAACGACATTCCCTAGCCTTAATAGCCAAAATTTCACCAATCTGATGCTCTTAATGCACCTCATGGCTTCTATATAGGCCATGCTATAACGCTTATGATACTATCGCAACGGAGGAGATGTGTAGAAGTTTACAACCAACTGCAGAGTCAACAAATCATTGAACCTATTCTCTTGCCTAGAATCATCACTTCATTACGAACAAACTAATGGTATTTGTTATTTAATATACTTCACACAATCTTATCGCACTGATCCCCTATCCGATAAATCTCGTCTCACCCAGTATGAACTGCTCAGACAACAAGTCACCCCATACATGACCAACAGTCTCACATGATGCCACAATGCGCCAAAAATCCACAACTCGAACAAGATACATAAGGAAATGACTCAGGAAGGGACTACTCAACTCCTGCAACTAATATGAACTTTCCTAAAACAATAGAAAGTAAAACACAAGAAAAATAAATACAAGGGACTATACTCAACATCACAGTGTTGCGGCGCGCAACCCGGTCCAAATAATATAACCGTGGAGGCGTTCCACTTAATGCACCCATAAAATTCACCTAAGGAGATACACACCAATATAAATTTCTCATTACCACAAAATATCAAATATCGGTCACAAGCACGCTAAGTGCATAATACCATTATGGGGAGACTGATAGAGCCATACGCTACAAAATTCAAGCACAGGTGAGGTGCGATATATATACTCTGAATCTCAAGATCTATCCTGCTCACATAACATCATCACTACGCAGGATCTCAACACATAAGAAACTATCAAGCCGTTTCACATCTCAGATGACACAATCATAATGTTACATGAAATGGACGAGGATGGAACAACATCTAATGTTCTAATACCTCTCCATGAGAAGCGCTATACTGAAATGAACACACCTGACTCTTATGGAGCCCATAATAATATTTAAAACCATTCACAACCTTTAAGCTGATTCCGCTCGCACCGAGCTAGGTAATAGCCTTACCTGGGTCCATAATAACCCACATTTCCTCATAAAACGCAAGAACAACCATCACATCAAGAGCAAAACCCCTACATCCGCTACGAAATGAACTGAGTGCCCTCCAGGCGTAAACTCTTAAATAAACAATATTATACTTCTTTATACTTGGTATGAATCTTCAATAAATCAAGTGACTACATGTCACACTCGTACGATATTCGTGTGGAATACACTTCCACGACCTCATGCACTAGATAACAAGTCTGCACCTCCATACGACCGGCCACACAACTGTTGTAAATCCTATCAAAAAATCTGCAACCAGAACGCAACGCCTCTTACACAACCACCGATCTCAGGTGATGCTGAAGACAATACCAACTTACTCTAAAAATCTAAATCCCTTTCCTTGCTCATCCGAGCTTGTGACATCCTTGCAAACGCCGAACTACTACCTTGATCCTCGCTTCCAAATTTCATATCGTTCACTGCACCTAACATGCCAATATGCAATCGCACAAGAATCTCATCATAACTCCTGAACCACTAATAGGGTAAACACTTTATCAGATATAAACCTTTTACTTAACTCAATTCAAGAGAACCATAACAACACGGGAGTGAATTCTCATAATCACAAAACATGCAAATTCTGAAGTAATAGTGTATACCACCATAATCCTTCCGGGATCCGCCTACACATGACATGCTATAATACTTGAATGCTTCCAAATAAAATCAATTACGGCGGCTATCAAGAACTTACACGCACCGTCATAACTCACATGCATAACTAATCATGCTGAAAGGATTGACTACTGCCACCATTGCGTCAATTTCACCATGGCTGACCATCTAACTTTTTCAAATTTCCATTACTCGCGTCATTGTCAAACTCCACTTCTGTAGGACATAACTGATTCACCCATATACCTCAAACTGGAACTGATACAACACTTCGTCGTGCACTCAGCTTATCAACAACAGACGTCCCCCACTTATCTCAATCCATAGATCAAGATGAACAATAACTCACAATGCCCATACGCTAACACAACCAGAATACCTCAGTGATATTCAATTCAACCTTTCATAAGCTCATATAACATGACCCCATCTTATACCTTAATCCAATTCGCACTCACCTTAGGGATGATGATAACTCCAAATCAACACATTGAACTCAATTCGCACTCACTTCGAGTGATTCCATTCCACGAGACTACTTTTTCTCCAAGCCCATGAACCTTTTCATGCTCTCTTTGAACGCATATTCACATCTTCGACCGTCATACCCATTATGATAACCCTTCTATGAACCCGAAGTCATTTCTCCCTTCTATGAACCCAAATGCTACTCTGCACGCTGAAGATAACATAGAATACACCAACCATATTATTTTTTTTCTCTTTCCCATAATTCCGCTGCAAAAGTTCGATTCTTGACCGTATTGTGGGCTTGAAATTCTTAGACACCACATTCTGACCTTTGAATTTACTAGGACCGCTATTGAGAGTCACCCACTCTGGCTTGGTCCCGAATATAATCAAATCCACGGCTTCGCTGGTACATGAACACCCATCTTGAATAAGCACCCGACTGAATCACTTCCCTTGCAAATTACCTCTGCACTAAGCATAAATTGTGAATCCTTCCAAAGCCTAAACCTGATTCCATAAAGCCAACCTTTGCACACATTTATCAAATCCTATGCTCAATTACTACTCATGCCTTCTTCCCTTAGCTGTAATAACCCACTAATATGCCGATGACCAGAATTTTCACCAGTAGATACCCATGCAACCCAATGGCAGGCGGTGGAACTCTCCTACTTAGCCTGAAGCCGCTATCACACAAATCTGGAACTCACCAAGAATCTTCCTTCCTTGTTAACATGATCCTGCATAACCAACTCGCCAAATTCCTTGAAATATTTCCGTTAGCATTTCAAAAGCACTCTGACCATTAACCACATTCTCATATCCGACCTCTTGTTGAATAGTCAGTAAATCCCTCGAGAAACTCCGCCAACCATGCAACCACTTACCTTCTCATAGAAGATAACCCACCTGCGAAAATTACCAACTGACACCTTCCAGCGACGCTGTACTGCACAATCTCTACGATTGCAACACCCCATCCTACGCCCTTTCTCATTTACAAACTTTACCAGTCCGTCCGCTCCTCGTGGACATCTACTAAATGCGCGAAAATATATTCTAATTCACAGCTATGCTGCATCCTTCTTCATATCGAACAACTCCACTCTGTTGCATCCAGTCTTCCGCCGAAATAGCCAATATTTCAATTTAAGCCCGTGGACCCAACAATCGCCCACTAAAATTTTCTAGTCGCTCCAAACTTCTCCTCAAGATGTGCATCTATCTTACCACAGAACTCATATGCTGCGCTGCCACTCTCCCATTTTGGTCAAACTCACTCCTTTAAGCGACTACTCGGCTTCCGCTTTTTACACCTGGCCTTCTAGAAATCTAACCATTGCCTGACACTTCCCACATGTCTTTCCTCATCGTAGGGTGCCCAGTCGTTGACTCGAATAAATATCATTATCTTTAGCACTTAAACCAGTAGACCACCACAACACCAAAACTCTCCGAAGATCATCTTCCTCGAGCCACCTACATTAGAAATACTTATTCAACCCTGAACCACCGCACACCACGATCTCTGACAGCCGATTTTTCAATATTACTTCACATTACTCTGACCCAATGCAACCGAATAAACCATAGCACCGACGAACTTAACACATCATATTTGATCAAAGACGACGATGCCACATCACGGAGGAAGATTCCTCCTCACTTGAAACCACCCAGCCTCATTACCTTATCAACTTGAACCTGATCATTTATAGTCCAATTGTCTTTCCTCTGCAGGAAATAAAATATTGAAACCTCGGAATCACGCTCCGAGTAGAAGTCCTATAATGTCATTCATTTCCCCGACATATGAGCAAGCATCCTGTCATCATATCAATACCGTGCGATAACCAGTCGTAAGCATCATGAAAACCTGAGCATAGCCTCAAAGCTCTCAGAAACACAACTACTGAGTTGAAACAACATAATATCCTCTCACAAAGCAACGACTATAGCCCCAACCAACTACGCAAGAAAAAACATCATGCACCATCTCCGTTGTACCATTACAATTCCTCAAGTTCTCGATTTATGGCAAGAGCTTTGCGACATGTAAGATTGAGTGAAGAAACGTAGGGATAAGCCTCAAAGGAATCAAACCGCACGATAAGGAATCAAGAAGTGAAGTAATCCTAACAGCCCTGTAGCCTCTCAAAAATAAGTACAGTCGTCTTCGTACCGATCCGCAAGACTCTATTAGACTTGCTCACGACTCATGCGACCTAAGGGAACCTAGTGCTCTGATACCACATTGTCACGACCCAAAATCCATTAAGGTCGTAATGGCGCCGGATACCACAGCCAGGCAAGCCAACCCTCATTAGTTAATTAAGTTCCTATTTTATTATTTTTGGAAATTCTTACTTTTTATTTCATTATATAAAGATAAAATAAAATTACCGAGTAAACAACGATGTTTTAAATAATTCAATCGACAAATACATGCCAAAGTCATCCCAGAACCCGGTGCCACAAGTGCATGAGCAAAATTTCTAAGAAGTATATATGTGTTACAATATTGTCCGGAATACAAACTGGACAAAGAAATAAAGTACAATAGAATACATCTGAGGAAGACTCTGCCGGCTGCGGGTCGTCTCGAGAGATGCAGCACGCCCAAGTCCCCATATCAACCATGCCACGATGCCAAGCGGGGAAACTAAATATATATGTACATGTGTAATAAAAATGGACAAGAAGTGTAGTATGAGTACGAAAACAACGTTTACTGAGTAAGTATCCCGCCTAACCTCGAAGAGGTAGTGGCGAGAGGTCGACTTTGACACTTGCTAGAGGTCAATTTAATATACACAAGTGTGATGATAAACATGGATACTTCAATCAAATAACAAATATCGATAGGATAGGACAACTTCTTCCATAAATTATAAATCTCAGTTTTCGTCATTTCAGTTAACAACTCATATCTTAAGGCAATTAAACAGTTCAAATCACTGATGCTATCCGGCAAATATCATGCGTAGGAAATGTCGAGGGTCGAACGGCCCGAACCAACATAAATATAAACTGTGCTGCCGAACGGTTGAACGACGCGAACCATAGATGCATCTATTAACCTGTCGTGGCATACAGACCTCCCTCATGAGAGTAGTGGAAGAAATCACCCCGCTCACAGAATATAAATTGCGAAGCGATCACACATAATCATACACATTAAAACAGTCCACCCCGACAGCATCGGGAAAACAATTACCCAAGAAAATGACAAATTTCTCTTTTAATGGTCACGAAAATAGTATTTCAATCTTTTCCAAAAATTCATTTACCAAGTTCGATAAGGTTTAAGCACTTTAATTTCATCAATAAGATTACAAGTACGGCAAATAAAACATGCTCTTGGGGCCTACACTATCCGTACATAAGCATAATAGTAGCTACGCACGGACTCCCATCACCTCGTGCGTGCGTAGCCCCCACAAATAGTAGCACATATTTAATTATTTCACATATGGGGAAAATTCACTCTTACAAGGTTAGAAAGGAGACTTACCTCGCTCTGAAGTTCCATAACCGGCATTCCACGCCCTTGTGATGACTCTAATCAATGCACAACGCTCCAAAACTAGCCAATATTAATTTAAACCCATTAATATATACCTAATTACTCATTATAAGCTGATTTATAAAAATTCCTAACCCCGAACGAGAAGTCGATAGAATCGCCCTCAGGCTCACATGCCTGGATTCCAAAAATTTCCGAAGATTAAGATTACCCATAACTTTACTGACTCAAATATATAATCCACCCTCAATTTTATGCCCAAATTCGTGGCTAAAATTAAAAAATATAAATTTTCTAGGTTTTCTACCAAAACACCAAGTTTTCACAAATTTCCATGTTAAAAATCTATACATAATCAATGCATTTAACTCAAGGTGGGTGGGGATAGCTTACCTTTTTCATATAAGATGAAACCCCTCTTCAAACCCTCCAATAATCGCCCAAGCCAAGAGAAAATGAAAGAAAATGGCCAAATACCTCTTTTAAAATAACACACTACCCAGACCCGACTTCCGCACCTGCAGTCGAACCGCCGCACTTGGGACGCACCTGTGCACTCCCCTTACCCGACACGGACCCGCAGTTGCACCTCCTTTTACGCATCTACGCCTTCGTAGGTGCGGACACAACCTCTCACCTGCGGCCCCAGCCAAGCAGGCCATTTCCGCTTCTGCGACACCAAGGCCGCACCTGCGGCCAAAACCTCGTAGCTGTGGTCACACCAGACACCAACAGCCTTAGCTTTTCTCAACGTTGCAAATTCGATCCGATAACCACCCGGAATCCACCCGGGGCCCCCGAGACCCCGTCCTATCACACCAACCAGTCCCAAAATTAGAACTTTCTTTCCAATTCGACTCCGAACTTCCCGAAATTCAGTTTTGACCACGCCTACAAGTCATAATACCAAAAATGAAGCTGCTCATGGCCTTAACCCGCCAAACAACGTGCTAGAGCTCAAAACGACCGGTCGGGTCATTACATCCAACTTATAAAACTAATGTCGAAACATATCAAACCAATTCCGAATGAGCTCAAAATTTGCATGCAAGTTCCAAATAACACAAAAGAGCTAGTGTTTAAAACAATCTGCCCAGGCTTCATCGAGTTGTACCTTGCGCTGTGCTGGTTGTACATCCTATTACAATTTTCCCTTATTGTACACCTTCTGTTAAAACGCCCATAGATCATTGTAGAAATGTCCAAATTACAAACGGTTTGATGATTTAGAAACTAGACTCGAAGATCTTTTGTTGACAGGCATTAGACCATATAACTCTTATATATTCCGAGATATGAGCTTCCAAAGTCGGCTCCATGCATCAGTAAATTCTGTCGAAACTGCTTCACCAGCCATCTTCAATCGATCATAACTTTCTGATCAAATGTCCTAATAATTAATGATTTATCTTTCTGGAAACTAGAATGCAAGGGCTACAACTTTTACGTTTTTCAAAATTTCAGATTCCTTGTAGATTTTGATATATATGTTTCCAAATTTAGCTCTTCGATGCATCAGTTGCTGTCCAAAACAGATTTGCAGCAGAAATTTCAGCATCTATTTTGGCCCGAAATCCATTATGTTAACCTTCTGAAGTCAACCAGAGGCCCTCGGGAGCTTAACCAATTATACCAACATGTCCCAAAACATGATACGAACTCGCTCGAGGCCTCAAATCACATCAAACCACGTCGAAATCCTGAATCACACTCCAATTCAAGCTTTATGAACTTTCAAGTTTCAAACTTCTACATCTGATGTCGAAACCTATCAAATCACGTCCGATTGACCCCAAATTTTGCACACAAGTCATATTCGGCATTACAAAACTGCTCTAACTTTCAGAATTGAAATCCTACCCCGATATTAAAAAGTCAAACTCTCTGTCAAACATCTCAAAAACCTTCAAATTTCTATCTTTAGCCAAATGACTTCAAAATAACCTACGGACATCCAAATTCACTTCCAATAGCGCTCCCAGCTCTAAAATCACCATACGAAGCTATTCCCAGTCTCGAAATCCCAAATGGACATCTATAACACTGAAATGCCTTATAACCGAAATTTATGAAATTCTTCTAAAATGCTATCTTCCATAATATGCGCCGAAACGCCCCCGGGTTATCCAAATCCCAATCCGGACATACGCTCAAGTCCAAAATCATCACACGAAACTGCTGGAATCTTCAAATCCTGATTCAGAGGTCGTTTACTCAAAATTCCAATCTTAGTTGATTCTTCCGACTTAAGGCTTCCGAATTAATAATTTTCTTCCTAGATTGACTCCAAACTTCCTGAAATTCAGTTCCGACCACACCTAGAAGTCATAATACTTGAAATAAAGCTGCTCATAACCTCAAACTACTAAACGACGCGCTAAAGCTCAAAATGACCGGTCGGGTTGTTACAAAACTCATGTGATTTGCACCTTTTGACTTGTTTGATGGTTGCATACTTAGGTTCTGGCATGTGTCTCACCTTCCCTTAGATTTTAAATATATGATGATGCCTTGGTAAAAATGAATAGCATGTGTTATGAGTCTTATGGCCCGTTTTCTTGACTTGTGTTCCCTTTGTGCTTTATGCTTAATATATCTATTGGCTTTGTGAATACTTGTTTTATTGAGAGTCGGAATGAGACCGTCCTTAGTTAGTCATGTGCCATGTGTGAAATGAATTTTTTGTATAGTCCATGTTATTGCATTTAAGTCTAGAACTTGCCCCGAATATGAATTGAAGCGAAATCATAGGTGTTCTACGGTTTGAAAAGTGATGATAGGCTTTCTTTGATCTTATGAGTTTTGTTGCTTATCACAAATAAAATTATCCCTAGATATACCTGTTAAAGCATTTGAATTGCAAAGAGAGTGCTAGAAAGAAGTAATGAGAAACTTGGGGTAGCTTATGAGTGGAACCAATAGAAGGAAGAAATGTGCGTTTGTATTTTAATGAAAATCCACTAGAGGCAAGGAAAAAATACAAAAAGAGAAGAAAAGAGAGAGAGAGAGAGAAAATAGAAGAATAATTGAATAAGTAAAGTTTCTTATTTTTTCTAGTGGATGTGATATGAAGTAGTGTGTAAAGAAGAAGGAAGAATATTTTTGAGTGAACTATCTTGTGATGATTGAAGTGGATTGAAAAAAATTGCGCTTAAAACTTGAAAACGTGATGTGTTAAAGTGCTTAGAAAGGTTAGCCACTATATCCCAGATATATCCTACCCGTCCCTTAGCCCACATTACAACCATAATAAGTCATAGTTGATTTCAAACTGAGTGGACCTACATTAGTATAGGTTTACATAAGGGGCAAGCCTATGGTACCTTTTGCGTGCATGTGACTTCTTTGAGAGAGTGAGTGATTTTTATTCATATGTGTGAGTCCTTAAACTATATTCGATCATGTGATTTTGATGTGTAGACTGCTTACTCTTTGTTTTATTGTGAGAGCACATGGTTTCCCAAAGGATAGGTAACGTTATTATACCTCTTTGTTAGATTAAGTATTCAAGCCTCAGGTGCATTATGACATTAAGTTAGTTTTCTAGGTTAGGGTTGTTATAATCATGTTGTTCCTATTTTGGATGGTTTGAAATTGAGCATAAGTATGGGAAGTGTATTTTGACGGTATATGCTAGAGCTTAATTGTTGCTATCAACTACGGTCATATGTGTATTGTGTTGTAAATGTGTGGCTTGTTGGGTCCATGATGAGGAAGTGTTTATTTGATTGACTCGAGGGTGAGAAACATTTAAGTGTGGGGTGTTGATGTCGTGCGATAATTCTATATATTTTGACGTTATTTACCCTACTTGCTTGTTGTTTCGATGCTAATTTGTGCGACAATTGCGCTTAATAGAGCTTATTTCATGTGTAAGAATGCTTGGACATGAATTGGAGAGAAGTTTCAGGAAATGGTACCTCATGGCTACAAAATGGAGAAGTAAAAGAAGACGTGCACGACAACAAAAATTCAGTGCTATAGACAGTGCCTTGCGCCGAAAAGACAGTGATATAGGTAGTTCCTTACGCTGAAAAGATAGTGCTATAGACAGTGCCTTGCACCAAAATGACAGTGCTACAAATAGTGCCTTGCACCAAAACGATAGTGCTACAGGCAGTGCAAGGCGCCATCAATGCCATCCGAAAAGAAGTTTAAGTCTTCATTAGAATGGGAAATGTAAATTCGGCCCTTACGCTATAAATACCCCTAAACGTTAGTTTTTGAAGGGTTAGACATCATTAGAGAGCGTGGGACATCAGTTGAGAGGCAAGAGGATATGGAATACTGCGAAAGCACGAATCGCTTTAGTTTTTTCTCTCTGCATCCTTTAATCTGTAGTTTAATGCTTTTGAAGATTACTATGATTGTATACTATTATGAATTGCTTATTTGTTATCTAGGATTTTGATGGAACCTTTTGTAAGGCAAATTCTCGTTATTTTTTTATATAATTGAACTATTAGATTTATCTACTTGTTCAACTACGTGTTTACTGTTGTTGATTGAATGGCCATCAATTCACCATGCCTATTTATTATGTGTTGCTTGAGAAAGTATACATATTTAGGTGGTTGTTGAACAATGTCACTCCTAAGGTATATGAGATATGAATATGGTAGGTTTAAAAGCAGGATTAGAGATAACGAAGCTTTGCCATGATCATAGTGAGCGGTGAAATAGTGCAAGCTAGCGTAATTCGAGAGAATATGACTAGTACAATATTGTAGTTGCTCGAGAGAGAGAATTATGATAAGTAGAGTGTGCATGATCAGTAGAGAATACTTAGGAGAAATTATAGAATTCATAGCAGGAAGGATTCCAACAATTGAGGAAATCATAACTCTAGACCTCCTTAATCTTTTCTCTAGCCCTTAATATCCCTAGTTATTAATTTACTACTTTAATTTGTTAGTTAATTAGTTAGATATAATAATCTCAATATTTATAACGTATGAATTGTTCGAGCTTGTCTTCTGAGTGATATTGAACAGTTATAGTGAAACCTTAGTTCTCTGTGGGATTCGACTACGGAGTTTTAGATCAGATTATATTTTTAGCGACCGCTTATCCTTTTTAGGACTAGAGTTGGGCATGATCAATGCTATTGTACAAGATTTCTGGGTAGAAGACTTCAAAGGTCCAGAATCCCCTGCAGGCTACTCTTGCAAAACTGCTACAAAAGTCACAGTAAATAATTTCATGTTTTCTGGCCTAAGTGCAGCAGGAAACACCTCAAATATAATCAAGGCATCAGTAACACCAGCATTTGCATCTCAATTCCCTGGCCTAAACATACCCTAGTGCTAAATCTCTTTGTATTTCATATTCAATCAATAATACTTACAAGAGTTTCATGTGTTTGAGAGAGAAAAGAAGAAGAAGGAGAAGAAGAAGAAGAAGAAGAAGAAGAAGAAGAAGAAGAGGTGTCTGAAGTTGTAAAAAATAGGGTATAGATTAAATAATATTTAAAATATGGGTATAGGTTAAATGGAGGCGACCAAATAGAGCGCCCAGTGAAATTTTCATATAAGATTTTGACCACCTTTTGTTTTATCCCATTAAAAATAAGATTTATCTTATATAAATTCTCATAAGGAATTTTTACATCAGTGTACTTCAACATGTCATTTGTCACGACCCGATTTACCCTCCGAAAGGTATCGTGATGGAACCTAGTATCTATAGCTAGGTAAACCTTCTATTAAGGGAAAAATTGAAGTAAAACACAAGAAATAAAGGAAATAAAGGAAATGATATAAATAAAATACTGGCCGCTCGGCTCATACAAAAATACTTTCCCAATGACCCGGAATGTCACAAATAGTCACAAGCTTCTAACAACTAATGCAGCTCTAAGCAAGTCTGTAAAATACATAGGAACAACTCAAAATGATAGAATAGAAGGGTACTCGGAGGATTCTGCAGACACGGCAGAAATACCTTGCGGTCTTCTAGAATCAGCAGCAACAACTATCCACGAGGCTAATAGCTCGTACCTGGATCTGCACACGAAAACATGTGCATGAAAGGGCATGAGTACACCACATTTAGTACCCAATAAGTGCCAAGCCTAACTCCGGTCAAGTAGTGAAGAGGTCAGGTTAAGGACCTACTGGAGTAAATATAAACTATTTAAAACATTACAAAAGATAAGTAGATTTTTCAGTAACAATTTAAGAAAATGCTCGAAAACATAACAGTCAAGGGAGACCTCGGCTCAAAACAAGGTAACACAAGGTGGAATCTCCAGGGATACTATCCCATAGTTCTAGATGATCATGCAGTACATGGGGATCTCTCGAAATACGTCTGTACTCCCAAAACAAATATGCAGTACAGGCGGAGCTCCCAAAATACTTCCATAGCCCCAAAATAAATATGCAGTACAGGGGCATCTCCCAGAATACGTCTGTAGTCCCAAAATAAATATGCAGTATAGGGGGGTATCCAAGAATATGCCTGTGGTCCCAATTTAAATATGCCATGCAGGATGAATGAAACACATAACATCGAATTTACACAGTTTATACTAATAACATTTAAGGAAAATAAGGGCTTAACTAAGCATGGCGCACATAAGATCAAATAGGAAATTATCATATAATGGTCTGTATATCATAGAAGGGAAAACAATTAATGTTTTAGGAAGGGAAAAATGAGATTTTAGAAATAACGGCCCGTGTATCACCTCACGTACACGGTGCCCACACAAAAATTAGTATCAAATATCCTAAGGGGGAAGTCCACAACACAAGGTTAGGCAAGCCACTTACCTCAACCGCTCAAATCAACTTGGAACCACGTTCTTGCCACAAGTACCCAACTCCGAATGGCCCGAATCTATTCAAATTAACTGCATAATGTATATATATCTATAAGAAACTAGTTCAACTAATAAATTCGAAGCTAAGACACGAAATTAGGAAAAATAGCCGAAAAAGTAAACCGGGCCCACGCCTCAAAATCGGATAAAATTTACAAATTATTAACACCCGCTCACTCGAACAAAAATCATCAAAATCCAACATCAAAATCTCACTCAAATATCAGATTTTCAATTGCGGAACCTTTTCCCCCATTTCCAAACTTTTACACTCAAATTCCTTGATGAAATATTGTGATGACCCAAGGGGTCATTTTATGAATTTAGACACCGTTTTAGGCTTATTCGCCATAAAAAGATTAATTTTTAACTGCATTGATTTGTGTGTGCAGTCTGGACGTGAAACCAGAAAGCTTTTAAGTGAAAATAATAGAAATAATAATTTTAAAAATTAAAATTTTTATTAGAGTTGACTTTTTTCAATACTTTGAGTAAACAGACCCGGATCTGTGTTCCGACGATACGGGGAGGTCCGCAGTAAAATATTGGGCTTGGGCGTATGCCCGTAAATGATTTCGAGGTCCCAAGCCTTAGAAATCAATTTTTGAAAGAAATTATTTTGCTGAAATATTAATGAAATAAAGAAAAGAATTAATGTTTGAAACCATTAGTATCGGGCCCGTATTTTGGTTCCGGAGCCCGGTACGGATTTGTTATAGTATTTGAATGTTAACTGTTAAATTTGGTGAAAAACAGAGGTTATTTGACATGCTTTGGACTTCCGGTTGAGAAATAATGAACTTTGAGTGTCCTTGACAAAAATGATGAGTTTTGAGGTCAATTCATAGTTTTACATGTTATTTTCATGATTTAATCGCACGAGCAAGTCAGTATGATATTTTTAGACTTTCGTGCATGTTTCGTTTAGAGCCCCGAGGGCTCGGGTGAGTTTTAGATAGGCCACAGGGTGTTTTACACTTATGAAAATTTCTATTTTTGCTGGTTCTGGTGCGCAAGAAATTAGTGCTATGCGATCGCATAGCCCTATCCGCGATCGCGTAGTTCAAGTTTCAGGGGGCCATCAGTTGTGCTATGTGAATGCATAGCTACCCATGCGAACGCACAATATAATTTGGGCCTGGGGGTAGGGGAGCCCATGTACCCTCTGCAAACGAACCCCCCCCCCCCCCCCCCCCCCC
>MDKI01259861.1:0-35133 GCA_005239505.1 Nicotiana paniculata | reverse complement strand
AAGCCCCAACCCGTTAAACCCGTTAACAATTAACCGGTAAGAACCCGTAACCGCAACCCATCCAGTTAGAAAAAAAATGTAACCGGCCCGGCCCGGCCCGCCCGTTAGACACCCTTAATTTAAAGTAAAATGCGCAACTCAATAGTTGCCGCGGAAAGGACCAAGTCCAAATCCAAATCAGTGCACACTACACACTCGCCATCCGGCATGTGCACCACTCCAAAACTAGTGAGAAAATACGAAGTCCGGGGTTTCATACCCTCAGGACAAGATTTATAGTCATTACTTACCTCAACCCGACCCAAATACTAATCCGCGATGCTCTTGCCTCTCGAATCGGCTCCCGATTTCTCCAAATATAACCAAAACCAGATTAACATCATCAATACTATCAATTTTAACTAAAATTTCCGAAATTGGCCAAACCCGAGCCCCGAGCCCATGTCTCGAAATTAGATAAAAATTGCATCACGAGAATCTTTATCCCTTCCCGAGTCTACACATATAACATGCATCAAAATCTGACCACAATTGACCCCCTAAATTCCTTTATTATAAGACTCAATTTCCCAAGCCCTAAACCCCCAATTTATGCCATTAAATCCACTAATTCCAAGCCTAATCCGTCATATAATAACATAGAATCGAGTTTTTAGACCGAGAAACTTACCTCCACCGAAGACCCTCGAAATCCTTCTCCAAATTGCTCTCAAAATGACTCAACCCGCATGCAAAAGTGATGAGAAAAGCCAAAAATCCGCGGAGGCAAGTATTTATACTTCCTACCCACTGAAACCGCACTTGTGGCCCTTGCTTCGTAACTGCAGACCCGCACCTGTGATCCCAGGTGCGCACCTACGGAATTCCACTAAAAGCCCAAATTTCGCACCTGCGGTGAGTCACCCGCACATGCGGCTCCGCAGGTGCGACCCATGCCTCGCACCTGCGACTTCCTCCAGCCTGACCCTCTTTCGCGCCTGCGAAAGCCACCCCGCACCTGCGGCTACCCTTCTCTAGGTGCGGCCACACCAGATGCCTGGCACCAGCAACTTCTTCAGCTGCATTTTCCAACTTCAATCCCTTCGACGACTATCCGAAATCATCCCGAGCCTCTCGGGACTCCAACCAAGAAAACACAACTAAGTCCCATAACCTTATTCAAACTTAGTCGAGTCGTCGAAACACCCAAAACAATGCCAAAACACCAAAATCACATTGCATTCAATCTTATGAACTTTGAGATTTCAAAATTTCGCTAATGATGCCGAAACCAACAAAAACACGTCCGAATGACCTGAAAATTTCCACACATGTCCAAAATGACACTACGAACCTGCTCCAACTTCCGGAATTCCATTAAGACCCTAATAACCTATTTTCCACTGCCGACCGGAAATCGCCAAAAACTAACTTTCGCCAATTCAAGCCTAATTCTACACCGGACACCAAATCTTCATTCCGAACACACTCCTATGTCCCAAATCACCTAACGAAGCTATCTGAGACATAAAATCTACATTCCGAGGTCGTTTACCAGTAAGTCAACTTCCATTTGACTTTTCCAACTATTAAGCCAATTTAATAGACTAAGTGTCTCAGTTCTCACCACGACCACTCCGAACCCGAACCAATCGACCCAACACAACATAAATAGGCTAATCAACATATGATAAAGCAGAAACGGGGGAAACGGGGCTAATTGTAAAGACCCATAAAATTTCATGGCTAAAAATAATGCCCAAATAAGTCCCCGTGTTGTTATAACTGTAGAAATTCTTAAAAATGGACCCTTTTTGAGTAAAAAGTACCCTGGTACTTAAAAAATATAATTTTCCAGATTTGCGCAGGTCTGCAGTCCACTATGCGATCTCAAATTAGGTATGCAGATCGCATAGTGGTCGCATACTTGGACAGTTTGCTGTCCATTTTGAGGACAGCTATTCAGCCTAGAATGCGATCGCATTTCATGAATGCGGGCCGCATAATTATCGCATTCTTGCACCTTGACTTTTGTAGAGGAGTTATGCGATGCACTATGCGATCGCGTAACAGGTATTCAGATCGCATAATAGGTATGCTGATCGCATAGTGGTCGCATACCTGGGCAATCTACTTTTCTTTTTGGCCCATTTGAGGGCCAATTATGCGACAGGAATGTGGACCGCATAGAAGGAATGCGGTCACATTCCTGACCGCATTTATGTTTCGGGACTGTTAAAATTCTAATTTTATACCCGACCCCCTGTTCATTAAAACACCTACCCCTTTCATTTTAGGCTCATTTTCTGATAAATTAGAGAGAGGAGAGAGTGGGTTCTAGAGAGAGAGAGAGTTCCATCTTCATCAAATTTGTTCCTCCATCACTACTCAGGCCTGGAATTGATCAAGTAGGACACCATTTTATTCACTACAAGAGGTAAGCTTCCACCCCATCAACCGTAATTTCCAGATTTTTGTTAAAATGAAACATGGTTAGGTGAGTTCATGAAGATTTGGGTAGGAGTCTTGCATGCATGTAACCAACTAGTCATAATCTAGTAAAAGAAAATGGGTTAGAGTAATCCTTCACTAAAAAGAGGCCATTTGATCTAAAGGAACACCTAGTGTTTGATAGAATGCTCAGGTGAGTTCAAGACATGATCATTATTCCTAATTCTAAGTTCAGTTATGCCACATAATGAACTAGATTGAAGGTGCTAGAAGGTCCGGTGAATTGTGGTAGAAAATTAAAGGGGAATTCCGATTCAAGGTATGTATGGCTAAATTTAATCATTGTAGAGTTACCTTGTTGGTATCCGAGCACACGGTATGAAATTCTTTCTTGAGCATATGTGAATTGATTATCCTGCTGTGTCGAGGTGTACGAGTTCATTCTCTGATTTTTCTTAAACCGATTACCATGCTAATTGAGATTATGAAGGGTGATTCTTTGTGCTTATCCTACCATGTGTAAGGTTCGTTAAATGTTCGAATATGTCAATATGGCAGTATGTGCTATTAAATGAAAGAATGTTAACGTACTCTAATGTGGAAAGGTATCTAATTGCTAAGGGCCGAGTGTGGCAAATGATGAAAGGAAACTGTGGATTGATTTAATTTAGTTAAATAATGATAACATCACCATATGTGAATTACTATTTGGTAAGGATTATTGTTCCTTGACTTCATATAGTTGTTGGTTGATATGAACTTACGTTCTTGATTATGAAGATCCATGTGATATAATTGTTGGTTATTATTGCTATGAAATGTGAACGTACGGTGGGATCGGGTTGCGCGCCACAACACGAAGTAATAAGGGTGAAACGTGATTGTACGATGAGATCGGGTTGCGCGCTGTAACACGAAGTAATAAGGGTGGATAGGTACTAAGGGTGAGATGAGAATTTACGGTGGGATCGGGTTGCGCGCTGCAACAGATGAATAATTGAGATGAGTAACTGTGGAATCTCTATTTGTAACTTTCTGTGTATCTGTATGGTACTTATGTGGTTACCCTGACTGTCTTCCAATTGTGTATTGTGTGATTATACTTGGAGTAAACTTTGTTCATACATGCTAGTACTATTCAATGGTACTAATGTCCCTTTTGCCGGGGGCGCTACATATTTTATATGGATGTAGGTGGTTCCACAGTAGGTAGCTCAGATCGCCGATAGTGGTGTTTCCCCTTCATACCTTCAGCAGATCCGGTGAGCCCCACTTCCTCTTTTAAGGTATAGCCGGGGCCTTGTTGCCGGCAAGTATTGTGTAAACCCTTATTACTCTTAGATGCTCCGTAGACATGATGTGGGTTGTACATATATGTATTTTGGGCAGTAAATGTGTTTACTAGTAATCGTGGTCCGAATCGGAATCATTGTATGTTTTGTGTTTATCAAATGTTGAAATAATAAAAGATGAAATGAACTCAAGTAGTAGATTCATGTTTAAACTCTAAATTGCTAATTCATGTGGAATAAGGTATATTGTAAACACGGGGTAACGCGTTGGGCAGGAAAGGCAATCCAGGTCCGCTTGACCGGGATCATCCAGGTTGGGCGCCAGTCTCGTCCCTCAATTTTGGGGCGTGACAAACTTGGTATCAAAGCCTAAGGTTTTTTTAAAAGTGTCCTAGGATGTCTCGGATCCGTGTCTAGTAAAGCCCTTCTTATCGGTGTGTTGTCGACCACATCTATAATTAGGGGGCTGCATGGACATTTAGGAAAATACCCTTTCATTGTTACTCTATATCGTGCAATGAAGTGGAAGATGAAAACATCTTTATCTAACTCGTGTATTGTCCCAATTTTCAGTAAATGGCACCCAAGAAGAGAGTTCGACTCAGCTCAGAGGCCGATGCCACCCCCGGAGTGGCCACAAATTCTCCAGCTGGTGGTGCGGGTGCGAATGATTCCCTGGTCACAAATCAGCCTGACTCCTCCACTCCAAGCCAGACTATTCTTGTTCCTACTCTAGCGCAGGGTGGTGAAATCCCTCCTACTGATGTTCCTGATCCATCCTCAGTCCCAACTTTCGATCCCGATATTTCTGATGGGGACCTCAGGGGAGCTATTCAGATGTTGACCCAGCTTGTGGCCTCCCAGGCCCAAAGATCAAGTGATGACCCTGCGTCCTCTGGTGAGCTAGGGGATTCTTCAGGTTCCAGAGTTAACCAGTTTCTGCGGTTAGCCCCTCCAGAGTACACAGAAACTGACCCAGAGGCAGATCCTCAAGATTTTATAGATGAAATGAACAAGACTCTCCAGGTTATGAAGGCTACAGAGACAGAAGGGGTTGAGTTGGCTTCCTATCGGTTAAAGGGAGCAACATATTCGTGGTTTGAGATGTGGGAGAGCTCCCGTAGGGAGGGCAGCCCTCTGGCGAAGTGGGATGAGTTTGTTGATGCTTTCATGGATCATTTCTTTCCTGCCGAGACTATGGTAGCCCGTGCTGCGGATTTTGAGGTCCTTAAGCAGGGCAACATGAGTGTGTGGGAGTACCACATGGAGTTCGTGCACCTGTCCAAATATGCCATCCACATGATGCCGACTATAGAGGCCACAGTTCGACGGTTTGTTCAGAGCCTTGGTCGCTTGATTATTAATGAAGCTGCTACATCTGCCTTGCATTCGAATATGAATTATGGGAAGATCGTGGGATTCGCCAGGCCATAGAGGCTCGGAAGTTGAAGATAAGAATGGAGAGGGAGAGTAGTAGTAGGGCCCGGTCAGCGGGCAACCCTTGGAGTTCGGTTGGAGGAGGGAGATCAGTCCTTGAGAGAGGGTCATCAGGGCCATCCCAGTACTATGCTAAGTCCTCAGCCAGTGCCCCGTCATCAGGGCACAGTTATCAACAAGGGGGTCACTTTGGACAAGGTTCAGACAGCAGGAGGTTCCATCAGTAGGGTCGTTCCGGTGGGAGGTTCCACCAGCAACGGAGGGCCCCATGCCCTAAGTGTGGGAGGTTTAATTATGAGCCTTCTTACTTGGATATAATGGTGTGCTATAGATGTGGAGAGAGAGCCATATATAGCGAGACTGCCGCGCACCCAGTCAGGGCGCGGGTAGGGGTACTGCTCAACCATCCAGCTCTTCAGTCGCTACATCTTCCGCACGCCCTCCAGCTCGAGGTGGGAGTGGTAAAGTTAGGGGTGGAGGAGGGGGTAAAAGGGGAGGAAATGGGTTGTATGCTTTGAGTGGTGCCAGAGTGCGGAGGCCTCCCCAGATGTTGCCACAGGTATTCTGACTGTTCAGTCACATGATGTTTATGCTCTTATTGATCACGGGTCTTCTTTGTCATATGTTACTCCATTTATTGCTTCAAGTTTTGGGATAGAACCCGAACAGGTTCACGATCCGTTCTCTGTGTTGACTCCAGTTGGTGATTCCATATGGCCGTGCGAGTCTATAGGAATTGTGTTGTCATGGTGTGTGGTCGGGATACCACGGCCGATCTTATTGAGTTAGAAATGGTAGATTTTGATGTAATTATGGGGACGGATTGGCTCTATTCATGCTTTGCTAAACTCGACTGCCGAACCAGAATTATGAGGCTCGAGTTTCTTAATGAATCAGTTATCGAGTGGGAGGGGAATAATGTTGTGCCAAGATGAAGGTTTATTTCCTACCTCAAAGCCTCAAAGATGATCAGAAAAGGGTGCATCTACCATTTGGTCCAGGTTGTGGACACCACTTCAGAGGTGTCTGCTCCCGAATCTGTGCCTGTTGTGAATGAATTTCTTGAAGTATTTTCGGACGAGCTTCCTGGGATTTCACCAGATAGAGAGATCGATTTCGGGATTGACGTATTACTAGATACACAACCAATATCTGTTCCACCTTACCAAATGGCACCAGCAGAATTGAGAGAGTTAAAAGAACAATTGAAAGATCTATTAGAAAAAGGTTCCATTCGGCCAAGTGTGTCGCCTTGGGACGCACCGGTTCTTTTTGTCAGAAATAAATATGAATCTCTTCGGATGTGTACTGATTATCGGCAACTCAACAAGGTCACCATCAAAAACAAATATCCATTGCCTCAGATAGATGATTTGTTCGACCAGTTGCAAGGTGCTAGGTTTTTCTCAAAGATTGATTTGCGGTCCGGGTATCACCAGTTAAAGATCAGAGAGCAGGATATTCCTAAGACTGCCTTTAGGACTCGATATGGGCACTTCGAATTTCTGGTAATGTCTTTTGGGCTAACCAACTCCCCAATAACTTTTATGGATCTTATAAATCGGGTTTTCAAACTGTTTCTTGACTCCTTTCTGATTGTCTTCATTGACGATATCCTTGTTTATTCGCGAAGTCAGGAAGATCATGCTACTTACCTCAGGGCAGTTTTGTAGACTCTTCATCAGCACCGGTTGTATGAAATGTTTTCAAAATGTGAGTTTTGGCTAGAATCAGAGACCTTTTTGGGCCATGTTGTTTCCAGGGAAGGGATTCAGATTGATCCCCAAAAGATTTCAGCGGTAAAGGATTGGCGTAGGCCAACGACCCCAACAGAAATTCGCAGTTTCTTGGGTCTGGCCGGGTATCGAAGATTTGTGGAGGGATTCTCTACCCTCGCCTCCCCATTGACTAAGCTGATGCAGAAGGCGGTTAAGTTCCAGTGGTCCGATGCTTGTGAAAAGAGTTTTCAGGAATTGAAATTGAGATTGACTACGGTGCCAGTGTTGACCTTTCCAGGAGGTTCAGAAGGGTTTGTGGTGTATTGTGATCCTTCAAGGGTTGGTTTGGGATGTGTGTTGATGCAATGTGGTAAGGTAATAACGTATGCTTCAAGACAGCTCAAGAATAACGAGAAGAATTATCCAACGCATGATTTGGAGCTCGCGGCGGTTGTGTTTGCATTGAAGATCTAGCGGCATTATCTTTATGGGGTCTATGTAGACGTGTTCATAGACCACAAGAGTCTTCAGTATTTATTCAAACAAAAGGAGTTGAACTTAAGGCAACAGAGGTGGTTAGAGTCGCTCAAGGATTATGATATGAATATTTTGTACCATCCAGGAAAGGCGAATGTGGTAGCCGATGCTCTTAGTCGGAAATCCATGGGTAGCTTGGCTCATTTGGAAGCGGGTTAGAGGCCTTTGGCTCAGGAGGTTTATCAGTTGGCTAGTCTGGGGGTCTGTCTTTCGACCTTAGACGAAGGGGATGTCGTGGTGCGTAATGGAGTAGAATCTTCACTTGTAACAGAAATCAAGGAAAACAATTCAGAGATCCAGCATTGGTATAGTTGAGAGCTGCAATTCGGAATCTTAAGACTACCGCATTTTCACTCGGCAATGATGACGGTGTTTTGCAGTGCCAAGGGAGACTATGTGTTCCGGACGTGGATGATCTTCGAAAAAGGGTAATGGTAGAGGCTCACAATTCCAGGTATTCAGTACACCCAGGTTCTACGAAGATGTATCATTATCTCAAAGAGATTTATTGGTGGAATGGTATGAAAAGGGGTGTGGCGGACCTTGTGTCTTGGTGTCTGAATTGTCAGCAAGTGAAGGCCGAGCATCAGAGGCCCGGTGGGTTGACGCAGCTTATGGAATTACCAGTGTGGAAATGGGAAATGATCAATATGGACTTTGTGGTGGGGTTACCTCGCACTCCACGTAGGTTCGACTCAGTTTGGGTAATAGTGGATCGACTCACGAAGTCGGCGCATTTCTTGCCAGTCAAATCCATCGATACTGCAGAACTCTACGCTCAGTTATATATCAAAGAAATTGTCAGGCTCCATGGCAATCCAGTGTCTATTATCTCGGATCGAGGGGCCCAGTTAACAGCTAAATTTTGGAAGAAATTTCAGCAAGGTTTGGGTACGCAGGTGAATCTCAGCACAACATTCCACCCACACACTGATGGGCAGGCAGAGCGGACCATTCAGATACTTGAAGATATGTTACGAGCTTATGTATTAGATTTCAAGTGTAGCTGGGATGATCACTTACCGGTTATAGAATTTGTTTATATTAACAATTTCCATTCTAATATTCAGATGGCCCCATTTGAGGCATAGTACGGAAGGAGGTGTAGGTCTCCGATTGGATGGTTCGAGGTTGGCGAGGCGGAACTTCTAGGACCGGATCTTGTGCACCAAGCTATGGAAAAAGTTAAAGTCATTCAGGAGAGCATGAAGACTTCTCAGAGACATTAGAAATCCTATGCGGACGTTCGTTGAAGAGATTTGGGGTTTCAAGTGGATGATTGGGTATTCTTGAAGGTGTCTCCCATGAAAGGAGTAATGCAGTTTGGGAAGAAAGGGAAATTGAGCCCTAGGTATGTTGGGCCGTAGCGGATCGCTCAAAGGATAGGACAGGTAGCTTATAAGCTGGAATTGCCCCCTGAGATGTCATTAGTGCACCCAGTGTTTCATGTGTCCATGTTGAAGAAGTTGATTGGGGATCCATCCGCCATTGTGCCAGTTGAGACGGTTGAAATTAATGAAGGATTGTCATATGAAGAGGTTCCAGTTGCTATTCTTGATAGGCAATCCGCAGATTGAGGAACAAAGAGAATGTTTCTATTAAAGTGTTATGGCTAAGTCAACCAGTCGAGGAAGCCATATGGGAAGCGGAAAATGAAATGAAAGAGAAATATCCCCATTTGTTTGAATAAGTCCTGTAATGGTTTGAAAATTTTCATTCCTAAGCAATTATATATTGTGTCAAATTTTGTGCAAAGCACCCCATTCCTCCCCCCCCCCCCAGTTTCCCTACTATTGTAACTTCTCAAGTTGTGCCATATTTGTGTATGTTGTAATTATTTGGGTAATGTGCAACTCCTTGAAGTGAGGTAAATTATGTGCAGTTCATGTGATATTTAAATGATATGCAAGTTTGTGGAGTTAACCGAACTATGTGAGGCTTATGGAAGTAATTGAATTATATGTAGCTTGTTGAAATGACCGAATTATGTGCAAGTTCATAGAGTAACTAAAAATGTGTGGAATTCGTTAAAATGTGTTTCGTGGGCTCTCTGACAGGTAGATCGGCCTAATTATAAAGGAAACTCTGGCGAAATTTTCAGGAAATATCGGAGTTAGTAAAAATTTGGGGGTTGGCTTATTTTGTGTTTTTCCTACTCTAGTGATTCCCCGATCCTCATTCGAGGACGAATGATTTTAAGTGGGGGAGAATTTAAAGACCCCTAAAATTTCATGGCTAAAAATAATGCCCAAATAGGTCCCCGTGTTGTTATAACTGTAGAAATTCTTAAAACAGACCCTCTTTGAGTAAAAAGTACCCCGAGACTTAAAAGATATAATTTTCCAGATTTGCGCAGGTTTGCGGTCCACTATGCGATAGCAGATCAGGTATGCGCACCGCATAGTGGTCGCATTAAAGGGGAATTCCGATTCAAGGTATTTATGGCTAATTTTAATCTTTGTAGAGTTACCTTGTTGGTGTCCGAGCACACGGTATCAAATTCTTGCTTGAGCATATGTGAATTGATTGTCCTGCTTTGTCGAGGTGTATGAGTTCATTCTATGATTTTTCTTAAGTCGATTACCATGCTAATTGAGATTATCAAGGGTGATTCTTTGTGCTTATCCTACCATGTGTAAGGTTCGTTAAATGTTCGAATATGTCAATATGGCAGTATGTGATATTAAATGAAAGAATGTTAACGTACTCTAATGTAGAAAGGTATCTAATTGCTAAGGGCTGAGTGTGGCAAATGATGAAAGGAAACTGTGGATTGATTTAATTGAGTTAAATAATGATGGCATCACAATATGTGAATTACTGTTTGGTAAGGATTATTGTGCCTTGACTTCAAATAGTTGTTGGTTGATATGAACTTACGTTCTTGATGATGAAGATCCCTGTGATATAATTGTTGGTTATTGTTGCTATCAAATGTGAACGTACGGTGGGATCGGGTTCTGCGCCGCAAAACGAAGTAATAAGGGTTGAGAGGTAATAAGGGTGAAACATGATTGTACGGTGGGATCGGGTTGCGCGCCGTAACATGAAGTAATAAGGGTGGATAGGTAATAAGGGTGAGATGAGAATGTACGGTGGGATCGGGTTGCCCGCCGCAACAGATGAATAATTGAGATGAGTAACTATGGAATCTCCATTTGTAACTTTCTGTGTGGTACTTCTGTAGTTACCCTGACTGTCTTCTAATTGTGTATTGTGTGATTATACTTGGAATAAACTTTGTTCGTACATGCTAGTACTATTCAATGGTACTAACGTCCCTTTTGCCGGGGGCGCTACATATTTTATATGGATGTTGGTGGTCCCACAGCAGGTAGCTCAGATCGCCGATAGTGGTGTTTCCCCTTCATACCTTCAGCAGATCCGGTGAGCCCCACTTCTTCTCGGGGCCGTATGTAGCCTATATCATCTGTTTTGTATAGGTTATGTCTTTGAAGGTATAGCCGGGGCCTTGTTGTCGGCAAGTATTGTGTAAACCCTTAGTACTCTTAGAGGCTCCGTAGACATGATGTGGGTTGTACATATATGTATTTTGGGCAGTAAATGTGTTTACTAGTAATCGTGGTCCGAATCGGAATTATTGTATGTTTTGTGATTATAAAATATTGAAATGATCAAGGATGAAATGAACTCAAGTAGTAGATTCATGTTTAAACTCTAAATTGCTAATTCATGTGGAATAAGGTATATTTTAAATACGGGGTAACGCGTTGGGCAGGAAAGGCAATCCAGGTCCGCTTAACCGGGATCATCCGTTTGGGCGCCGGTCTCGTCCCTCAGTTTTGGGGCGTGACACTAATATCACGGAACGACTGGCCACGTCGTTACACTAACCCTAAGTTGAAAGCAGTGACAAACTCGGAAGACAGTCGAAGTCCAAGATCAATAATCGATCATAACATAAGTTATGAAAATGCGGAAATTATAAGCAACTCAGAAAATATTATGCTCAGGTCGAGCATAGTTATAGAAAGATAGACATGCTTTTCACATATAACAGTCAAAGTCTAGTTCTTATCATCGAAATCAATTAAACACGAGTTTATCAAAAGAACCATATTTTCCAAACCACAACACAATATAAGATTTTTTGTTTACCAATTAGCACCAGGAAAGATTTATCTCAATTCCTACATGCCAGTATATATGTCAATTCGTCAAAGGTCATACACTGTCTAGGATGAGGAAAATACATCTTTGTGCATATATGTCAAGTATACATGTCAACTCAATATCATCACAATGAAACCATCAAGAATAATCACACTTAGCACACTCACGGTGCCTTCCACAAGGCCTTATCTGTCACACACATCAACACTTAGCACTGTACGGCTGGATGACATAAATGCCCTCATCAAATCATGTATTAAAACACTATGCCTGCGCCCGCTACTGGTATGTCAAACTCTAGAGTGAAGGATCCTGCCCAAATGCTAATCATAATCACATAGCCCAATAGTGGGCTTGGTGCATGCGTAGCCTAAAATAATCAGTAACAATTATCCCAATATAGGGTCTGGCATACACTCACCTCCATATCAATATAATCGTTGTAACGTGCAACCCTGTAACAAGCTGGCCGATCATTTTATGAACTGTAGCCTCGTTTCATAATTTATGTATCCTTATATTCTTATTTGTGGATATGTGACTTTTCAAGGTGGTTGTATTGGTTTCGAGGAGGTTTCAGAGTGAATTAGGACACTTAGTCCCAAGGTTGGAAGCTTAAGTTGAAAGAGTTCACCGGAGTTTGAGTTTGTTTATACGAATCTGGAATCGAGTTTTGATGGTTCTAATAGCTTTGTATGGAGATTTTGGACTTGGGCATATGTCCAGATATTGATCTGGAGGTCTGCATGTCGTTTTAGCTTGAATTGGCGAAAGTTGGAAATATGAAGGTTTGAAAGTTTGAGACATTTGATAGAGAGTTGACTTTATTTATATTGGGTTCAGATTTTGGTTTCAAGAGTTGGAATAGTTCTGTTATGTCATTTGTGACTACTGTGCAACATTTGAGGTCATTCGGAGTTGATTATATATGGTTCGACCTTGGTTTTAGAAGTTGGAAATTCACTAGTTTCATTAGGCTTGAATTGGGGTACGATTCATGATTCCAATATTGTTTAAAGTTTTTTCCTACGACATTATTGGTTGATATTGAGTTGTTTGTGACTGATTCGAGTCGTTTGGAGGCGGACACGCTAGGAAGGGCTAGTCGGAGCTTTGGTTTGCGCGTTTTGAGGTAAGTAACACATCTAAACTTTTAATTGAGGGTATTTAACCATGATAACTATGTTATATGAAAGAGTTTGGGTTGACGTACGCGCAAGGTGAAGGGAGTGTGTGCGTGCACCGGTGTGTTCATGGTTTCGGAGGCCTTTAGGCTTTTATCGGGCTTGTTTTGCTATCATATCCTATTATATCCATGTTTTCCCTATTTGTTTATTCATTTGAACTGTGATTCATGTTATACATCATGTCTAGGCTAAGTTCTATTGTTTGAGACTTGATAGGGATATTCTTGATGTCTCAGAAATATATGCTTTATTTGTACACATGTTCTCAGTCATGATTCTGTGTATGATATCTCTTTCTCAGCATTTGTTATTTGATTCCTCATATGTTGTTGATCGCTCTTATGTGGAACATTGTTAAACTGAGCATTGGAGATGTGTTTCTTTGAGACATGAACGATAAATTATTAAGTTTGGGCCATAGAGCCGGTTTGGTATTGATTTTCAAACGACGCGCACGCCAGGCCCATATTGGGCTAAGTGTTATTGTTTTGGGGCAATGTATGCACCATGCCTCACAATTAGGCTAAATGATTATAATTAGCGTTTGGGATGAATCCCCCGCTCCGGAGGCTGACATGCCAGCAGTGGGCGCAAGCACTGTATTTTATATACGTGTTTCATGATGGAAAGTTATACCAGGCACCCGTACAATGCTAAGGGTAAATATTTTTTATGGATCCACTATGATACTATTGATTGACCTTTATACCTGACATGTAAAAAAAGATATGTATTTTCCTCATGCTAAATAATAATTGATCTGCTTTATCTGTGTTGGGCTTTAACTTTTATACTTTAGCATGTCATAATTTCAACATGTGAACAAGCTGAACATGATATCATTGAGCTGCTGCTTCTTCAGTTTATCCTTTATATTCTAAACTGTTATTGGAATTTGACTATTGTTCTGAGCTTGTCACTACATTTAGGCCAAGGTTAGTGCCGTTACTTATTGAGTACATAGGGTTGGTTGTACTCATACTACACTCTGCACTTCGTGTGCAGATCTAGGTATATCCGGTCGAGGTGATTTTCAGACTTGAGTTGTTGCCAATTTTTGGGAGACTACGAGGTAGCTGCCATATCATCTGTAGTCCTTGAAGTTCTCTTTTTGTTATCTTCATCTTTACTATTTTTTTTAGACAATTGTATTAGAGGATTTGCTTGTATCTTGTTATTCAGTAGAGCTCGTGTACTCCTTGACACCAAATTTTGGGGATGGTTTGTAGCGGTTTTATGGTTTTATTCTCTAATATTTATGATATTCTTCCATTGTTGAGTTATTAGACCATGTTATTTTGTTTTCATTGTAAACATGTGATTGTTGGCTTACCTAGCGGGTTGGGTTAGGTGCCATCACGACTTGTGGATTTGGGGTGCTGACAAGTTGGTATCAGAGCAGTAGGTTGCTTAGGTCTTACGAGTCACGAGCAAGTTTTGTAGAGTCTTGCGGATCGATATGAAGACATCTGCACTTATCTTCGAGAGGCTACCAAACTATAGGAAACTTCACTTTCTTGCATTATTATCATGCAAATTTATTATTTTTGAAGTTTGAACATGGACTCTTCTATTCTCTCGTAGATAGTGAGTAGACGTGCGATCAGATCAGGCAGACGGCTACTAGTACCACCAGATATGTCCGTGAGAGGCTAGGGCAACGGTAGAGGCCGAGGTGTAGCTCGTACTACATCTACAACAACGCCTATGGAGCCACCAATTGCTCCAACTGAGGAGCACGTACCAGATGTTGTTGAGCCGGTAGGACTAGCTTGTCGCGCTCCCCTTTTTCTCCTCGCGGAGATCGGGTTCTTGACATTTTAGGGACAAACTCCTTTGGAAGGAAGAAGTTAAAGGAAGAGTCGCCACCTAACGATTTTATGGTGCGTTAGGGCACCTTGAGTAGTTAACTCATGAACTAGTTGGCATTACCAGAGACTGAGTAAGGGCTTGAAGTTATCCTAAGGGGAAGGTGTTAGGCACCCCTCAGGATCCACACACCAAATGGTTACGTGAATTCAAAAAATAAGCAAATAACAAGCAAGGCTCACACAAGAGGGGATTTCAAACAGGTAGTGGAGTTTTATTGAAAGTTTAAAAGGAATTAGAAGTAAACATTTGAGAAAATATCCTAGGTTTGAAGTAATATGGATCACATCAATGCAATACCCGGTAATCACTCCTCGAAGAGGGGCTACACGTGGTATTAGCGCACCGGTCATCATATCCATATTCTACCCATCCCACCCCATGAAGGTAATTAAAGCGTATGTTGGTCACGGATTCTATTGCGTGCTATTACCCGTCCCATCTTATCAGTCCTAGAGGAAGTTCGGACTACTATCCTAAAGGGTAGGTACTAGGAAGAACCCCTAGGTTTAAGGGACAAATTCTAAGCGACAAATAAAACATTTAGGACTGCAAGTATAGGGGACACACATGAGCAGATATGAGGCTCATGAATCCCTCCACAAATTAATAAACATAACTAGCACGACTTAAACACAAAGAGGTCTTTGAATTTTAGAACCTAAGGCAGGATGTCTAAGTGAGAATACAGTGACGGGACAATCTGATTAGTGAGTTTTAGAAGAAATCCTTTTACCAGTTCCAGACTATGAATTCCGATCTGTAATTAACCAAACAATACAAAGAGACAGTTTTCTAGTTTTAATAAACTTAATGCCTAAGGCTTGCCTAGGCGGGTTTAACAAATTCCAGTTATCCTGTTTAGACTTAATCATGGTAAAGGAGTAAGTATTTAAACTAATGTGAATGCAGTGTCCTACAAACAGGATATCTAAATGCATACATGGTGTGGAATGATGCAAACCTACACATGCTTTTCTAAATGCACAAACATTTTCAGAATCAGAATCTATTATTATTTAGGGCGGAATTTACTTATTAACACATCTTTTGACTCGAAACAGGAAATATAGGAGCGTAGTTAAGTTATTGAACCTAGCACATTATTTCTAATGCAAATAGCAGTATGTCCTTAACACATGAGTTTGGCATAGGTAATATGAGCATGCTGAGAATGAATTCCTAGGGTAACATGATCCCTAATGCAAATATTGACGATTAATGTTTTAACCTAAAACAGGATTTCTAGACATGGTGATCGTGAAGATGCAGAAACAACAACATTATAACAACTGATTTATGGTTATTTAACTACGAACATGGAATTTCTAAGTGAGGCATGAGTATGGTAAAGATGCTGATATAAATGGGCCTAAAACATGTTTTCTAATGCATTCATGGCAAGTATTCCTAAGCATGGTAACTATTGTACACATATACAAAATAAATCATATAGCATGGTCTCTATCCATAATTATACTAAGCATGCACAACCCCGCCCATTTCACTACCCAGCCCATGACTGTTTTTACAATTAATTATTACAGACCAGCCTTTGCACAAACTCCATAAATAATGAAATTAGAAGTTACACTATAGAAGGCTTAAAAACAGGTCCAAGTCCTCAAATCCAACAATGCCATATGCCATGACCTTTTGTAACCCAGGTGCATCAGAGTTCCTAAGGATCTCAGAAGACCCCAGGTAATGCTCACACCTACGTACCCTAGCCAGGAATGAGTAAGTGCAGTGTGGAATGCCAGCCTTGTGTGTCAGAGTTCAATGGGTACTCAAATGGTCCAAAAGGCAGTGCTCACACGAAGGGAGCATAACTTAGAGCTAAGAGTAGTGAGATGTGCCTATAGTTTAGAAAAGAGTTGAGTTTGAAAAGTAGCTTTTGGAAATAATTGTTTTGAAAAATAGATTCAGAAATCAACATGAGAGTTTGTTTTATGAAAACAGGTTTTGCAGAAGAAGAAACAGGACAATCAACAACCTAGAACATACATGGTTTAGAAAGCAAACACAAAAAGGGATAGGGGGACTGGGGGACAAATAAGTCACAAAGTAGGGGCATACTTGCATACTAATAGTCCTTAGGCTAGTGCTATATGGTTTAAACAATCACAACCTAGTTATCACAGAATGTTCATGCCAGGAATCTAACAACATCAGATTGAGGGGTGTCAAATAGAGTCACAAATTAGGTACAAGGTTAGGATTTACATAATAACTAAGTATTAGGGGGTGCATGCTCATAGTATTGGGAGTCAGGCAGATTCATGATGGAAACATGTAAGGGAAAGCAGTAGACATGTTAGATTAAAGGGAAAGGGGAATCACATAGGCAAATAGACGTGAGAAACATGTTCAGTTGGATTCTATAAACTTAAACTAGAAACATACCAGTTAGGAGTAAGAATGAATGCAGAATGAAGAGCAGTATTGCGAAGGACAGCAGGGTAGTAGTGTGTAGATTCAATAGAACAGGAGAGCAGCAGAGCAATAACACAATAGTCAGCCTTGGCTTGTAGCCAGCTAACACATAAACAATAGCAAGTAACACCACAAGTAACAGAGCAAAGAGTTTTTTTGTAAGAAAGATAACTTTTTTAACCACAAGTGTTCGTGTGTCCATTGGTTTTATATGCTAAAGAGAGCAGGGTGTTTATAATTCTGAAAAATGAGTAAAGAAAATAAGGTAAAGAATAATTAATCTAACATAATTATGGAAATAATAACCAATCAGTGTCAATTAAAGGCCTGGACTCCCTTTCATTAGGGAGTCAAGTTCAAACGGTCCAATCAGAGTTAAATTAGGGAAAGGAATCAAATAGAGTGATATTACCATAAAGGGGGTAGTAAAAGCATGGAGTGTATAATAAAGACCAGGTTCATAACACGTAATTAAGGAAAGTACACACTGATAGCATATTCACAAAACAAAGTTTGGGTTTAGTTCCGAAAATTAGTTGAGGGAATCTCGACTATAATTGAAATCACAGGGAATCAAGCATAATCAAGGAAAGTATCACACAATCAAGGGAAAAAATTCAAAAAATCAGTACAGAAGATATAGAATCATAGGTTCGAAGAAAACATCACAGAGTCAGTAGAGGGTATCAGGAACCCTAACCATGGATTAGAGTAAGAAACATAGAGCACATAGAGAGCCTAGAAGTATACAGATTGGCTAAACATAGCAAACAAGACGGACTAAAAACCTAAAATTGGGGTTTTCCGTAAGAAGATTTGAATCAAAACGTATTAACAAAGAAAAACATAGAATAAAATTAAAGCAGAAGTAAAGAAAAATCGATTTTGAAAGGGGTTTGCGAAACCCTAGTTTTAAAAATTGAACTATTTTTTAAAGATGAAAGTTTTTTCAGAGAAAAACATAGAAAAGCTTCATAATACTATAGATCTAAAGTAGATCTAGAATAAATCAAAAGATATAGGGTTAGGGTTAGGGTTTCGTGGAACTCATAGAAGTAAAAAGAACCTCAAAGACGGCACCGACCTAGGTCGGAACATGTTGTAAACTTACTCAAACGGTCGGGGAGGCCGAAAAGTGGCGTGGGACCATGGGAGATGAGTTGGGCCGTTCCAGGTTCTCCTGAGAGCCCAGAGCATCACTGGAATGGTGCAAAGTGGACAAATAGCAATGAGACAATGATGAGCCATGGTTTTTAGTGAGAGAACCAGTCGGAGAAGATGACCGGACTCCATTGGAGAAGAGAATCCAAAGGAGGCTTCTGGAGAGAACTTAGAGCGTAACAGAGAGAGATAGAGAGAGAGTGAGTCTGAGAGAATGAGGGGTCGGAGGGGGGGTAGTGATTAGGTGTAATTATGGTAATAATGATTTGGACCATTGATCTCATTTGATCAACGGTTCAGATCAAGTGTGGGGTTGGGCCGGGTTATTTGTAGGTTTTGGGCTGGGTTGGTTAAGGGGTTTTGGGTCAGGTGGGTTGGGTTTAAAACTGGTTACAATTTAAATAGAAATGGGCTAAACGTTAAATACCCAATTAAATAAGATAATTAATTAATAAAATAGCTAATAATTGTGTAAAAATAAATTGAGACCAAATAAATGAAATTAAGGAGATTGAATAAGATATAAAAATTCTAAATGATCATTCCCTGATTTTAAAATGGTATAAATGCACATTTGTGCTATAATTGCAAAAATTGCTGAAATTAACTAAATGATGCCAATATTGGCTAATTTGTAAAATAATAAATCCTAAGGGAATTAAGTAGGATATAAATAACATGTTGAGCAAGTAAATGATTTGAAATTATATCATTTATGAATAATTATGGAATATAAAGTATTAAATAAACCGGAAAATAATTTGATAAAAATACGAAAATCTGTGAGAAAATACCAATTACTGTAAGGAGTGATTTTGAAGTATATATACAAGTTTGAAAATAATTTGAGGGATAATTGGGTATCAACAACTTCCCCTCTTTACCCGGAAAGGATGAAAGAGTTGTCGGGTAAAGATATGATGGACAATTTTGACCAGAGAGAAATAGTATGAGAGATTTAGGCCGCACCCTGGCTTCTGAGCTGCCTACATATCCCTGGTTGTACAGGAATCAGGCCGTATGTAATTCATGAGTCACCGGCGAAGTATATCGGTGAAGTGTTACAAGGATGGGCGCAAGGTGCAAGGTAAGGTGAACAAAATGGCTTACGGGGTGGTTAGGAGAACTGGAGCGGTCCGCTCCTGCCTGGTTGCTGTTCTTAGCCGGATTTCCTGCAAATGAATAACAAGCATAGATTGTGTGTAATTTAAACATGATGCAGATTCCCATTGGACTATGAATGTTGTCTTTGGTCGGTTGAGGATGGCGTCCTTAGACCATGATGTCCTGGGCCATGAGTCGCTTGATGCGGGATTTGCAGGATATGAAATGACGTTCTTGAGCCATGAGGATGGTGCCTCCGAACCATGATGCCTTTGAATAATGATATGCAAAGTGATAAAAAGGGATCCGCGGGCCATGAAATGATGTTCTCGGGCCATGAAGATGGTGCCTCTGAACGATGACGCCTTTGGATAGGTTGGCGATATTTCAGCCCATGAGAAGTGCAATAGTATGATGCTGACAGGAAAGAACTTAGTCTTGTGAATTAAAAACGGCAGAGCTTAGCCCGGAAAGAAACAAAGTGGATAATGACAGAGACGATGATTGATTTAATAGGTAAATACGAGGCAACGTTTAGCTTCAGGAAGGCAGAATGGTAGCCTTAGGCAGGAAATAAAATGCTGATGGAGACAGTGTTTAGTCTCGGAAGGCAGAATGATAGCCTTATGTAGATAATAAAATCAGATGGAGGTGGGGCTTAACCTCGGAAGGCAGAATGGTAGCCTTATGCAATGAAGGAAATAAAATACAGATGGAGACAAAGTTTAGTCTCAGAAGGTAGAATGGTAGCCTTATGCAATGCGGGAAATAAAAATGCAGATGGAGACAATGCTTAGTCTCGGAAGCCAGAATGGTAGCCTTATGCTATGCGGGAAATAAAATGCAGATGGAGGTAGGGCTTAACCTTGGAAGGCAGAATGGTAGCATTATGCAATGCGGGAAATAAAATGCAGATGGAGGTAGGGCTTAACCTTGGAAGGCAGAATGGTAGCCTTATGCAATGCGGGAAATAAAATGCAGATGGAGACCGCGTTTAGTCTCGGAAGGCAGAATGATATCCTTATGCAATGCGGGAAATAAAATGCAGATGGAGGCAGGGCTTAGTCTCGGAAGGCAGAATGGTAGCCTTATGCAGATAATAAATGCAGATGGAGGTAGAGCTTAACCTTGGAAGGCAGAATGGTAGCCTTATGCAATGCGGGAAATAAAATGCAGATGGAGGTAGAGCTTAACCTTGGAAGGCAGAATGGTAGCCTTATGCAATGCGGGAAATAAAATGCAGATGGAGGTAGAGCTTAACCTAGGAAGGCAGAATGATAGCCTTATGCAAGATTTAAAAGAAAGACAATAGAAATTCTTAGCTGGAGTTAATTGCGGTAGAGCATTGTGATAATGAAGCATTGTTTCTACTGATAATAAATGTTGGCGTGTGCGATGAGTTTGAGGAACGATGTCTGTCCTTTGAATGGATAGTATGTTTCGGGGCTTTTGTAATTTGGTGCCTGCACCCAAATAAAGATCGTGAGCTTTGTAAAGGGGAAGGTTAGTTCACATTGCCGCTGGCTCTGCTTGGCTCGTTGACTTAATCACGATACTGTTCACATCATTAGGGTAGCGCTCGCTAAACAAGCTGTTTTGATAAATATGCATGATTTTGTAAAAGTATAATATATAAACTAAAATAGTTTTTTTAGATGAACCGATGACATGACACGGTTCGAGACATTGCAACATCTCCTGCTGTGGAATTTTGAGGGTCCTCCTCAAAATTCTGCCCCAGTTTGCTGGGTGGATGCCTCTGGCTGTTGCTCGTGCAGTGGCTGGCTGAACTTGCTTCAGAATTTTGAGGGTCCTCCTCAAAATTCTGCCCCAGTTTGCTGGGTGGATGCCTCTGGCTGTTGCTCGTGCAGTGGCTGGCTGAACTTGCTTCAGAATTTTGAGGGTCCTCCTCAAAATTCTGCCCCAGTTGGCTGGGTGAATACTTCTGGCCTGCCGCTTGCTTAGGAATTTTGAGGGTCCTCCTCAAAATTCTTCCCCATTTTCCAATTATGGGGGAAAATAGATTTCTATTAAATTGTGACCAAACCCATAGGGCTGCCTACGTATCCCCTCTTAAACGAGAATCAGGTCAGGAGTAGTTCAATTTACATCATTGAGAAACCATAAAGATTAAAAATAGTAGCGCTTGACTGCATCTGAATTGATTGGTTTTGTCCAAACTTCTCCATCCATTTCTGCAAGTATGAGTGCTCCTCCTGTCAGCACTCTGTGAACTATGTACATGCCTTGCCAGTTGGGAGAGAACTTCCCCTTGGCATCATCTTGATGTGGAAAGATTTTCTTTAACACCAGCTGCCCTAGTGTAAATCGTCTTGGTTTGACTTTCTTGTTGAAGGCTCTAGCCATTCTATTATGATATAACTGACCATGACAAACTGCATTAATTCTTTTTCCGTCTATGAGGGCTAGCTGCTCATAACAGCTCTTTACCCACTCTGCATCACTGAGCTCAGCTTCTTGTATAATTCTCAGAGATGGGATCTCCACTTCGGCAGGAATTACAGCCTCAGTACCATAAACTAGCATATAGGGAGTTTCCCCGGTTGGTGTGCGGACTGTGGTGCAATATCCCAATAAGGCAAATGATAACTTCTCGTGCCACTGTTTTTGCCGTTCTATCATCTTCCTTAGTATTTTCTTGATATTCTTGTTGGCGGCCTCAACGGCTCCATTCATCTGAGGTCTGTAAGCTGCGGAATTCTTTTGTTTGATCTTGAAGGTTTCACACGTGGTTTTCATCAATTCACTGTTGAGATTTGAACCATTATTGGTGATTATTGACTCTGGGACTCCGAATCGACAAATAAGGCGGTCGCGGACGAAATCGGCCACAACTTTCTTGGTAACTGCTTTGTAGGAGGTTGCTTCGACCCATTTAGTAAAATAATCATTGGCGACCAGAATAAACCTATGTCCGTTAGAGGCGTCAGGCTCGATTGGTCCAATGACGTCCATGCCCCAAGCGGCAAACGACCAGGGTGAACTTCTGGCATTAAGCTCACTGGGAGGTACCTATATCATATCTCCATGTATCTGACAACGGTGGCATTTCCGGACATACTGGATGCAGTCCGTTTCCATACTCATCCAAAAGTAACCAACTCGGGGTATCTTCTTTTCTATAACGAAACCATTCATATGTGGGCCGCAAGTCCCAGCATGAACTTCTTTCAATAATCTCGATGCTTCTTCTGCGTCGACGCACCTTAGCAAACCCAAATCGGGATTCCTTCTATACAGGATTCCTCCGCTGTGAAAGAAATATTTAGACAACTTTTGAAGCGTGCGTTTCTGAGTGGCATTTGCAAGCTCCGGGTATTATCCTTTTTCCAAGTATTCCTTGATATCATGGAACCAAGGGTTTCCGTCTGCTTCTTCTTCGACATGGGCATAGTAAGCATGCTGATTGTGGATTTTCACCGGAATAGGATCAATGAAGTTCTTGTATGGATGCTGAATCATAAATGACAAAGTAGCCAAAGCATCGGCGAACTCGTTCTGGATTCAGGGGACATGCCGGAACTCTATCTTTGTGAACCTTTTTCTCAACTTCTGAACGTGATGCAAAAAGGGTAATATCTTGGAATTCTTGGTTGCCCATTCTCCCTGTACCTGATGTACCAATAAGTCTGAATCACCAATCACTAATAGCTCCTGGACGTTCATGTCAATGGCCATGTTGAGTCCCAAGATGCAGGCTTCGTATTCGGCCATATTGTTGGTGCAAGGCAACCTGAGTTTGGCGGATACTGGATAGTGTTGATCGGTCTCTGATACTAGTACTGCTACAAAACCAACTCCTTTGAAGTTTTCTGCTCCATCAAACAACATCCTCCAACCGTCGTGGGATTCTGCAATGTCTTCTCCTACAATACGCTTTAGGGGTTCGTATTCTCCGTCTACGGGATTCTCAGCAAGATGGTCTGCCAGAGCTTGTCCTTTAACTACCTTCTGAGTCATGTAAAAAATGTCAAATTCACTCAGCAAGATCTGCCACTTGGCTAGCTTGCCAGTGGGCATGGGCTTCTGAAAGATATACTTCAATGGATCCATCCTTGATATGAGATATGTTGTGTAGGCACAGAAGTAGTGCCTCAGCTTTTGTGTGACCCAGGTCAAAGCACAACAAGTGCGTTCTAATAAAGAATACCAGGCCTCATACGGAGTGAACTTCTTGCTGAGGTAATAAATAACTTGTTCTTTCCTCCCCGTTTCATCATGTTGCTCAAGAACGCAGCTGAAAGCTCCATCTAGCACTGCAAGGTAGAATAACAGAGGTCTACCTGGCTCAGGTGGTACCAGAACCGACGGTGTTGAGAGGTACTCCTTGATTCTGTCGAAAGCCCTTTGACAATCCTCGGTCCACTTAGTTGCGGCATCCTTCTTCAGCATCTTTAAGATCGGCTCACAGATGAAGGTAGACAGTGCTATAAACCGGTTGATGTAATTAAGCCTCCCCAAGAAGCTCATCACATCTTTCTTGTTCCTTGGTGGCGACAACACTTGAATGGCTTTGACCTTGGACGGATCCAACTAGAGTTCCCCGACGGCTTACAATAAATCCCAGCAACTTCCCAGTAGGAACCCCGAATGCACACTTCGCGGGGTTCAATTTCAGATTGTATTTTCGTAATCGATTGAAGAATTTCCCCAAATTCTCCATGTGATTAGCATCTTTCTTTGATTTGATAATGATGTCATCTACGTACACCTCGATCTCTTTGTGAATCATGTCATGGAATATGGTGGTCATGGCCCTCATGTAAGTGGCCCCTGCATTCTTTAGGCCAAATGGCATCATCTTGTAACAATACACTCCCCACGGCGTAATGAACACTGTTTCCTCAGCATCTTCCTCATCCATCCAAATCTGATGATAACCAGCGAAGAAATCCACAAAGGACTGCAATTCATTCTTGGCGCATTTGTCAATCAGAATGTGTATGCTTGGCAAGGGGAAGTCATCTTTCGGACTGGCCCGATTGAGATCCCGGTAGTCGACGCAAACTCTGACCTTCCCCGTCCTTCTTCGGCACAGGCACAATGTTAGCTAACCATGTCGGATACTCCACTACCCGGAGAACTTGGGCATTGATCTGCTTGGTAACCTCTTCTTTGATTTTCAAACTTATGTCGGTTTTGAAATTTCTAAGATTTGTTTCACTGGCGGACATGTTGGATATGTTGGCAGTTTGTGAGCCACAATAGACGTACTTAGACCAGTCATGTAATCATACGACCATGCAAACACATCCTCATACTCTGCTAGAAACTCTATGTATTCTTTCTTCTCTGATGGTGACAAATGAGTGTTGATACGAGTTTCCTTGACATTTTCTGAATCTCCCAGGTTGATAACTTCGGTCTTATCCAGGTTGGACTTATGTCTGTTCTCAAAGTTCTCGACTTCCTTGGCAATCTCGTCAGGTATGTCGTCTTTATCTGAATCAATGTCCGTTTGCTGCGTTGTCTTGTTGCATGTCACCGCCATCGGTTCATCAAGACAAGTAATGGTAATGCTGTATAAATAAAGTAATGAGGGAAAACAATAGCAATAAATATCGGATTGCGTAAGATAAATTTAGAAGATGCTTTAATAGATTGAATAATTGTTTCGAACATTGAAGATCTTTATTACAGAAATTAAAAACAAATGCAGGAAAATCATATAGTAAATAAAACAGTAAATAATACTTGTTTTAGCCTTGCTACCCCGAGGCTCATCGGGCTTTGGTTGTCTTGATAGACCAGTTCCTGAGATATGCCCCTTGATCACAGTCTGTATGGAAGGGCCTTCCTCCACCTCCCCCTCAAGGACAACACAACAATCCATATCATCATTCTGTAGAAACAAGCTCCTCATTGCTGCAAGTGCTTCTTCTTCATCTGAACCGTAGATAATGTCGGCTTGCTTGAAAGTTTTCTCAAGATGAGGTATCGTCTGTTCCAAAGGGTAATAGGGACTACGCCAAGGTGGCGACCAGTCGTTGAATTCCTGCCAGGTGTACTCATACCCCAGACTGAAAGTGGTACTCTGCTCCTTGAGATTTATAGGCTTCGTGATCCCTTGGAGGTTTTTACCGAGCCCTTTGCCTGGCTCATATCCTCCCCAGTACAAGATGCTCTCGATCTTGTTATCCCACCATTTTTCCTTGTCGATGGAATTGACCCGTTCAATATGGTGATAAGTTCCTCCGTCTATCTTTCTTTTCCAGTCAACCATCGAAATAGTTTGACAACTGTAAATGGGGTTGCTGTCGTCACCATGAATAATCACTTCTTGGTGGTTCCATTCGAATTTTACCGCCTGATGTAGTGTTGATGCCACGGCCCTAGCATCATAAATCCAGGGTCGTCCGAACAATAGGTTGTAGGATGCCGGAACATCCATCACTTGGAAATTCACTTCGAACCAAGTCGGTCCCATCTGTAGACATAGATTGATCTCCCCCATGGTGGACCTCTGAGAACCGTCAAAAGCCTTCACATTGATCGCCCCATCCTTTATCTCATGTGGACCTTTACCCAATTTCTTGAGTGTTATCAGCGGACAAATGTTAATACTGGAACCTCCGTCGATCAAGATTCTTGTGATGAAATGATCCTCGCACTGCACGGTGATGTGCAGCGCTTTGTTGTGCCCCAATCCTTCAGGTGGTAGCTCATCCTCATGAAAAGTGATTTTATGACTCTCCAGTACCTGGCCTACCATATTGGCCATTTCTCCACTAGTGATGTTGTTCGGCACATATGCTTCATTCAACACTTTCAACAAAGCATTCCTGTGTGTTTCAGAATTCTGCAGCAGAGAGAGGATGGATATTTGTGCTGGTGTCTTGTTCAGCTGGTCGATGACTGAATACTCCTTTGCATGTATCTTTCTCCAAAGGTTATCGGGACCTGTCTCAATAAGGGGAGGCCGGTTGGCGGCCTGCTCGCTCGACTCGGCCAGATGCTCAGGGGTGTAGACCCTACCAATTCTAGTCATGCCCTGTGCTGCGACAGCTTCCTCAGACCTGGCCTTGATTTTCCTTCTCGCCTCGGCTGTGTAGTCCCAAAGAAAAGCGTTTGAGTAAAAGGGTGGCATGGTTGACATCGCCACCGGAATGGGTGTAACCATCTTTATTTCAAACGGAATGTGTGTTCGGGGTGGCAAGCTTGCGACCTCGAATGAAGGTGGTGAATTTGCTGGATATACAAACTCAACTTCAATCGGCATTCGTGACTTTGTCGGTGGCGCTGCTTCAAACTCGAACGGCATAGACATATTTACCTCAGAGGCCTCAGATGGCTGAATCTGGACTATGATTGGTTTGATAGTGACTGCGGATTTCTTTGGGTTATCGCCTTCTGCGATAAACCCGATTGACCCCTCAAGATCCCAATCATCTTCTATTTCAATCATATGGACGCCTCTACCCTTATGGTCTGGCAGAGGATTGTCGCGAACATTTGGAGTGGGGTCTTTTGCCACAATAATCTTGTTGTCGATGAGGGCCTGTATTTTGTCCTTTAGAGAGCGGCATTCCTCGATGGTGTGCCCTTTCATGCTGGAATGGTATGCACAGGATTTGTTTGGGTTAACCCACTAAGAGGGATTCGCAGGGGTGGTAGCAGGGATAGGTGTAACATAACCAGCGGCTTTGAGTTTTTCATATAGCTGGTCAATGGGCTCGGCTGGCGGTACATTGCTTTGGAGGACGGCGATCAAAATTGGTACGAGGTCCAGGGAAGTTTTGGCGTGCAGGAGGGGATTGGTAATGAGATGGCTAGGAATTATAAGTGTGGTAGAGAGGAGCAGGTTGTGGATATTTGGGCGAAGCAGGTTGATATATGGGTGGTGGAGTTTGGTAAGAAGGTGGTGGAGTTTGGTAATTTGACGATGGATCTTGGTAATTTGGTGAGGGATGATATGTGAGTGGAGGTGTCAGATAGTTTTGGTACTTGAGTGGGGACTTGGTTCTTTGTGAAACCATTATGGCTCCCACATCTCTCTTTTTAGACACACCACCGGACTGTAAAGCCTTGTTAGTGGCTTGCAAGGCTTCAAAATTTGTAACCATATCGCTTTTAATACCTTCTTCAATTTTCTCACCCAATTTGATGATGTCAGAAAACATGCGGCCCTCAACCATCATTAACCGTTCATAATACTGCGGATCCTGAGCTCGGACAAAGAATTTGTTCATCTGTTCTTCTTCTAGAGCAGGTCTGACTTTAGTAGCTTCGGACCTCCAGCGAGTAGCATACTCGCGAAAGGTTTCTGTAGGCTTCTTCTTCAAATTCTGAATGTAAAACACATCTGGTGCGTTCTCTGTGTTGAACCTAAAACTGTCCATGAAATCGGACGCCATGCCTACCCAGTTTGACCATTTCTTGGGGTCTTGGCCGATGTACCAAGACAGTTCATCTCCCTTAAAACTCCTCATGAACAACTTCATGCGGATTCTTTCGTCGTTTCCCACGCTGACCAATTTATTACAATAGGTTCTCAAATGGACTCTCGGATCACCAGTACCATCAAACATTTTGAACTTTGGAGGTTTGTACCCCTGGGGCAGTTTGACATCAGGTTGGATACAAAGGTCTTCATAGTTCAACCCTTCGATCCCTTTGGTCCCTTCAACACCCTGAACTCAGCTGGTTAGTTTCTTAAGCTCTTCGGTCAGGTTCCTGATAAGTAGATCCTTTTCGTCAGACCCGGATGCCTGTGGGATAGGCGAAGTGGAATGGGTCATGGTTTCCACACAGATGGGATTGTTATAGGCGTGGAAATGGTCTTTTGTGGGTTTTTGAGGTTCTGGAATGAGCAGTGGGGTGTTATTTGAAGTGTGGCAAGCATTGTACTGTGTCGGGAGGGTTTCGTTGTTTGGGGGAGTGGTGTGATGGTTTTGCTGTCTTGGGATATTTTGTGGAGGTGTGGTGTTTTGAGCATTTGGAAGGTTGACATCCGGGACGTTGAGGGAAAATGATAAGCTGGCCAGATTCCGGACCTGATCTAGTTCTTCCTGAAACTTCAACAATTTTTGTTCAAGTGGCGACATGTTCTCATGCAGGACCTGAATACCTCGGCCATAACTGGCCTCTACCCTTTCAATCACATTCTCCTTTCTGATGCCGTTGGACTCTTCCATATTACTTTTGCCTTTGTTTTTGTCCTTAGGAGGACTAGGGGAGGAGCAGGTGGAGGGCCCTTGGATCTGGTGCGATAGGCTGATGATGCCAGAATGTGCGAACTAACCTTTGGGGAGGGGAGTAAGAAAAATATAGAAACAAAAGGTAACCAAGTCAGTGAGGATTATGAAAAGAGTATTGCAGTATTTAAACACATAATGCAGAAATGAAAGCGTGTCCTAATTTGGGGACCTCTTTGTGCCCGAGGTAGGCCTAGCGACAAATTGATTTGGAGAACTTAAAATGCTAAATGCATCATTTTATTGATAAGAGAAATAGACGAATCCTAAAACGACAGACGAAAAATAAAATCACTAATGGTTGTTGGCCTTATTACATTGTTGGTAAAATAAAGACATCCCTATCTACTTGGTCCCAGAAGGACCTTCCCCAGATTCGGCATTCCTGCTTTCTTCTAACAGCCTTCCCAGCTCGCGAAGTCCCAGCAGCAGGTAAGTTCTGGCTAAATATCCCCCTACAGCTCTTTCATCCTTTTGACAATCTTCAACCCTTTTGATGAACTTTTCTTCTAAATCGATTAAACCTCGTTCCAAATATCCCAGCCTTTTGTTGGCGCTAATAGCCATGTCCTTCCATTCCTCGATCTGTCTTTTGTTGGACTCATGTATCTTGTGGTGATTATCCTCATTCTCCTGGATCATTTACGCAACTGGTTGAACTTTACTTGTGCTTCCGCCCTTTCATCTACAACCCTATGACCTCGGACGTACCCTGTCTTGCTCTGACCACCCAGATCTTCTTCTAACCAACTCGTATAGAAAGGGGTATAATTGGCGTGATAACTGTCCGACTTGATGGTGTTTTTCTCAAGTATAACCTTGCAGTGCCATAGGTGCTGAGCTTGGCACCTGTGAGGACTGTCATTGTTTTAAAAGTCAGCTCGGAGATGGCTCATCTTCTCGACCCTAGGGATGACTTGTTTCCTTCCTACCTGCCTCATAACTCGAAGAGAGACGTAAGGGTAGGTCCCTTTGAGACCAATCAATACCAGAAATGATGCGTCTCTAGATGGAATGATGATCTCATCCGTTGGAAACCATTCGAACATCCACTGAACCCGTTCTTCAGTCAGGTTATCAAAGAGCTTGACCCATCCTTCGGCGTCCTCAGGTTGAGAGAACATGTCAGGGATATAGTTCATTCTCTTTGGGTGATGGAAAGCGATGTGGTCATCCCACATTCGGCAGTGGATGTCCTGTCGATATTCCCCTTTTTGGAGATGTTCTACAAGCCAGAGTTGGAGTAAAAGATTGGAACCCTCGAAATATTTTGCCCCTTGTTGACATTTTTCTAAAGCCCGGTACATATCTGCAACGATCATGGGCACAATGCTGAAATATTGCCCATTTAACCCTTCCATTACTCTCTTAGTTACCATAGCTAACCTGGTATGGATCCTTTCGTTCTTCATCGGGAACACAATCAATCCCAAAAAGCAGACCATAAACACGAATGCTCGGCGATGGACGTGTCCTAGAGAGGTGATAGCGAACTCGTCATGGTAGGTACGGTATGATTTGCTATAGCCATACCGTTCGTACAGGTAATCAAAAGGAATGTATGAATACTCCAGACATATCAACTCCACATCCTTTTTCAGACCCACCATTTTGAGGAAACCTTTGCATGTGCAGTTCTCATGCATCAACAAACCCGGTGTTTCCCATACTAGGTTAGCCAACCCTCCTATCTCTTCTATCAACGGTGCCATTTCGATGCTCCCAAAGTGGAACACAAACCTTTCGCGATCCCAGAATAAGGTAGCAGCCTCTACTATCATTTTGTTGGGCTGGATTTCCAGAAGTGATGGTAGATTACCCAAATGTTTCCTGACGATAGCTTTGTCGCTAGATTGTAAATCCTCCCACCAACTCAGCAATTTTGGATGAATGTTGGAGACCATGCCGAATCTAGGGACTTCTTGCCTCATTTTTTTTTCTGAAAAACAAATAGGTTAGGCCCTTACCCCCACCAGACTCGACTATTTAACGTTAATAATTAGCAAGAAGCATTTAGTTCTCCAAATAAATGCACAGAACGTGAAGGCGTCTTTTTGGGTTCAGGGAAACCCGGTGGACTTTTGGATAAGGCTATCTTAAAAGATATCGTGTGGACAACACTTTAGCTTTGACTAGGTTTGACCATGATGCATGCAACAGTTCGACAGAGTAACGTTTCTATGTGGTTTTAGACTGGTACCTTTGAGCGGACAACTCAAAGGGGAAAGGCACAGAACCGTCGACTGCACCCCTGATCGACTGGTTTTACCGCTAATAAGCCTTGCCAAATTTAGGGGGTGATAATAGAGGAAGGGCGCAACCACTCATCAACCATTGTTATAGTATTTTGTTTGGCATGAGTGGAGTATGAATGTTGAGCATGATTGATGCAATAAGTATTTAAACAAGTTGTCACGTATTAGCACGTTAAAGAAAGCGGTAAAAAAAATAGTAATAATGATTTAAAGCAGTTACAGAAAAGGAAACAAAGAGACATGTCAGTTGCATTTTAAGAAATAAATACTCGAAGTAAACAATTAATCGCATGCAAAGAGAATAGGAAGAGTGCAAGTAAATAAGGCATAGATTCGCGAAACAATTTGAAATGGTAAAAGCCTATAATCCCCAGCAGAGTCGCCATGCTGTCGTGCCCCCCTTTCTCTACTCACGGAGATCGGGTTCTTGACATTTTCGGGAAAAACTCCTTTGGAAGGAAGAAGTTAAAGGAAGAGTCGCCACCTAATGATTTTATGGTGAGTTAGGGCACCTTGAGTAGTTAACTCATGAACTAGTTTACATTACCATAGACAGAGTAAGGGCTTGAAGCTATCCTAAGGGGAAGGTGTTAGGCACCTCTTAGGATCCACAACTGTGGGTCCCGGCCAAATGGTTTCGTGAATTCAAACAATAAGCAAATAACAAGCAAGGCTCACATAAGAGCGGATTTTAAACAAGTAGTGGAGTTTTATTGAAAGTTTAAAAGGAATTAGAAGTAAACATTTGAGAAAATATCCTAGGTTTGAAGTATATAGATCACATCAATGCAATACCCGGTAATCACTCCTCGAAGAGGGGTTACACGTGGTATTAGCACACCGGTCATCATATCCATATTCTACCCTTCCCACCCCGTGAAGGTAATTAAAGCGTATGTTGGTCACGGATTCTATTGCGAGCTATTACCCGTCCCATCTTATTAGTCCTGGAAGAAGTTAGGACTACTATCCTAAAGAGTAGGTACTAGGAAGAACCCCTAGGTTTAAAGGACAAATTCTAAGCGACAAAAAAAACATTTAGAACTGCAAGTATAGGGGACACACAGGAGCAAATATGAGGCTCATGAATCCCTCCACAAATTAATACACATAACTAGCATGACTCAAACACAAAGAGGTATTTGAATTTTAGAACCTAAGGCAGGATGTCTAAGTGAGAATAAAGTAATGGGACAATCTGATTACTGAGTTTCAGAAGAAATCTTTTTACCAGTTCTAGACTATGAATTTTGATCAGTAATTAACCAAATAATACAAAGAGACAGTTTCCAGATTTAATAAACTTAATGCCTAAGGCTTGCCTAGGCGGGTTTAACAAATTCCAATTATCATGTTTAGACTTAATCATGGTAAAGGAGTGAGTATTTAAACTAATGTGAATGCAGTTTCCTACAAACACGATATCTAAATGCATACAGGGTGTGGAATGATGCAAACTTATGCATGCTTTTCTAACTGCACAAACGTTTTCAGAAATCAGAATCTATTATTGTTTAGGGCGGAATTTACTTATTAACACATCTTTTGACTCGAAACAGGAAATAGAGGAGCGTAGTTAAGTTGTTGCACCTAGAACATGATTTCTAATGCAGATAGCAATATGTCCTTAACACATAAGTTTGGCATAGGTATTATGAGCATGCTGAGAATGATTTCCTAGGGTAACATGATCTCTAGTGCAAATATTGACGATTAATGTTTTAACCTAAAATAAGATTTCTAGACATGGAGATCGTGAAGATGCAGAAATAGCAAAATTATAATAACCGTTTTATAGCTATTTAACTACGAACAAGATTTTCTAAGTGAGGCATGAGTATGGTAAAGATGCTGAGATAAATGGGCCTAAAATATGTTTTCTAATGCATGCATGGAAAATATTCCTAAGCATGGTAACTATTGCACACATATACAAAATAAATCATAGGAGAATGGTTTCTACCCATAATTATACTAAGAATGCACAACCCCGCCCATTTAACTATCCAGCCCATGACTGTTTTTACAATTAATTATTACAGACCAGCCTTGCATAAACTCCATAAATAAGGAAATTAAGAAGTTACACTATAGAAGGCCTAACAGCAGGCCCAAGTCCTCAAATCCAACAATACCATATGCCATGACCTTTTGTAACCCAGGTGCGTCAGAGTTCCTAAGGATCTCAGAAGACCCCAGGCAGTGCTCACACCCAAGTACCCTGGCCAGGAATGAGTAAGTGCAGTGTGGAACGCCAGCCTTGTGTGTTAGAGTTCAATGGGTACTCAAATGGTCCCCAAGGCAGTGCTCACACCCAAGTACCCTGGCCAGGAATGAGTAAGTGCAGTGTGGAACGCCAGCCTTGTGTGTTAGAGTTCAATGGGTACTCAAATGGTCCCCAAGGCAGTGCTCACACGAAGGGGGTAGAACTTAGAGCTAAGAGTAGTGAGATGTGCCTATAGTTTGAAAAGAGTTGAGTTTGAAAAGTAGCTTTTGGAAATAACTGTTTTGAAAAATAGCTTCAGAAATCAACATGAGAGTTTGTTTTATGAAAACTGGTTTTGCAGAAGAAGGAACAGGACAATCAGCAACCTAGAACATACATGGTTTAGAAAGAAAACACAAACAGGGATAGGGGGACTGGGGGACAAATAAGTCACAGAGTAGGGGCAGACTTGCACAAAAATAGTCCTTAGGCTAGTGCTATATGATTTAAACAATCACAACCTAGTTATCACAGAATGTTTATTCCAGAATCTAACAGCATCAGATTGAGGGGTGTCAAACAGAGTCACGTATTAGGTACAAGGTTAGGATTTACATAATAACTAAGTATTAGGGGCTGCATGCTCATAGTGCTGGGAGTCAGGAAAATTCATGATAGAAACATGTAAGGGAAAGCAGTAGACATGTTAGATTAAAGGGAAAGGGGAATCACATAGGCAAATGGACGTGAGAAACATGTTGAGTTGGATGCTATAAACTTAAACTAGAAACATACCAGTTAGGAGTAAGAATGAATGCAGAATGAAGAGCAGTAATGCGAAGGACAACAGAGTAGTAGTGTGTAGATGCAACAGAACAGGATAGCAGTAGAGCAATAACACAATAGTCGGCCTTGGCTTGTAGCCGGCTAACACATAAACAGTAGCAAGTAACACCAGAAGTAACAAAGCAAAGAGTTTTTGTGTAAGAGAGATAAGTTTTTTTAACCACAATTGTTCGTGTGTCTATTGATTTTGTATGCTAAAGAGAGCAGGGTGTTTATAATTCTTAAAACGGGTAAAGAAAATAAGGTAAGAAATAATTAGTCTAGCATAATTATGGAAATAATAACCAATCAGTGTCAATTAAAGGCCTGGACTCCCTTTAATTAGGGAGTCAAGTTCAAACAGGACAATCAGAGTAAATCAGGGAAAGGAATCAAATAGAGTGATCTTACCATAACGGGGGTAGTAAAAGCATTGAGTGTATAATAATGACTAGGTTCATAACACGTAATTAAGGAAAATACACACTGATAGCATATTCACAAAACAAAGCATGGGTTTAATTTCGGAAATTAGTCGAGGGAATATCGATTGTAATTGAAATCACAGGGAATCAGGCATAATCAAGGAAAGTATCACACAATCAAGGGAAACAATTCAAAAAATCAGTACAGAACATACAGAATCATATGTTCGAAGAAAACATCACAGAGTCAGTAGAGGGTATCAAGAACCCTAACCATGGATTAGAGTAAAAAACATAGAGCACATAGAGAGCCTAGAAGTATACAGATTGGCTAAACATAGCAAACAAGACGGACTAAAAACCTAAAATTGGGGTTTTCCGTAAGAAGCTTTGAACTAAAACGTATTAACAAAGAAAAACATAGAATAACATTAAAGCTGAAGTAAAGGAAAATCAATTTTGAAAGGGGTTTGTGAAATCCTAGTTTTAAAAATTGAAAGATCGTTTAAAGATGAATGTTTTTTCAGAGAAAAATATAGAAAAGCTTCGTAATACTATAGATCTAAAGTAGATCTAGAATAAATCGAAATATATAGGGTTAGGGTTTCATGGAACCCAGAGAAGTAAGAAGAACCTCTAAGACAGCACCGGCCTAGGTCGGAACAGGTTGTAAACTTACTCAAACGGCCGGGGAGGCCGGAAAGTGGCGTGGGACCATGGGAGATGAGTTGGACCGCTCCAGGTTCACCTGAGAGCCCCAGAGCATCACTGGATTGGTGCAAAGTGGACAAATATCCATAAGACGATGAGGAGCCATATTTTCTGGTGAGAGAACCACCCGGAGAAGATGACCGGACTCCATCGGAGAAGAGAAGCCAAAGGAGGCTTCTAGAGAGAAATTA
>ML303324.1:0-68103 GCA_005239505.1 Nicotiana paniculata | reverse complement strand
AGCAAAGGTTTCATCATAGTCTATTCCTTCCTCCTGACTGTATCCTTGAACCACCAATCTTGCATTGTTTGTTGTAACTATTCCATCTTCATCAAGTTTGTTTCTGAATACCCACTTTGTGCCAATCACTTATCTATCAAAGGGTCTAGGTAACAGATGCCAAACTTGACTCATTTCAAATTGGTTGAGTTCTTCTTGCATTGCATTTACCCAATCTGCATCCTGCAAAGCTTCAACAATATTTTTAGGTTCAATCGGGGATAGAAAAGCATCAAACGCACACAAATTTTTCAAAGAGTATATGGTTCTGATTCCAGATGTTGGATCAGTTATAATGTTCTCAATGAGGTGTGAGCTTTGATATCTGTGTGGTTTTACAACCAACTGGGTATTACTTGAAGATCCTATAGTGTCTTGTTGCTCAGGAACAGAATCAGGGACAGGTTCCAATAAGGTTTGGAAATTAGTTTGTTACTCAGTTCCCCCTGGCATGTTGCTTGGGATGGATGAACATGTTCCATCACCCGTTCCTTCCTCCAGTGTTGCTCTAGTTTGGTCTGAGTTTCTGACCAACCCAATTTCTTCATCTACTTGTTCCTATGTCTCAGAGAGAATGTTAGTTTCATAAAAACTAACATTCTCTTGTTCCTATGTCTCAGAGAGAATGTTAGTTTCATAAAAAACAACATGCACACTCTCTTCAACACACATAGTTATTTTGTTATACACTTTATAAGCCTTACTATGTGAAGAATATCCCAAGAATACTCCCTCATCATTTCTGGGATCAAACTTACCTAGGGAGTCCTTGCCATTGTTGTGCACAAAACACTTACAACCAAAAGCTGTAAGATGGGATATATTGTGCTTTCTCCCTTTAAGTAACTCATAGGGAGTCTTCTCTACAAGTGGTCTAGTCATCCACCTATTTATGATATAGCATGCAGTGTTTACAGTTTCTGCCCAGAAGCCATGAGGTAGTTTACTAGAAAGAAGCATGGTCCTGGCCATATCTTCAAGTGTCCTATTTTTTATTTCAACCACTCCATTTTGTTGTGGAGTTCTAGGGGCAGAAAAGTTATGATCTATGCCATGCTCATCACAAAATTCAGCAAATTTGGCATTTTCAAATTCAGTGCCATGATCAGACCTAATTGATGCAAGTTGATTTCCTAATTGTTTCTGTATTTTTCTAACAAAAGAAGTAAACATGTCAAATGCTTCATCTTTAGATGTTAGAAACAATGTCCAGGTAAATCTAGAATAGTCATCAACAAGCACCATTACATATCTCTTACCACCTCTGCTTAATGTTCTCATAGGACCACATAGGTCCATATGGACCAGTTCCATCGTCCTGGTGGTACTTACCATTTTCTTGCTTTTGAAAGATGATCTTACCTGCTTCCCCTTGCACAAGCCTCACAAACTTTATCTACCTTGAACTTAATGTTAGGAAGTCCTATCACTAAGTCCTTGGATACTAATTTGTTGAGTTGATTCAGACTAGCATGGCCAAGTCTTTTGTGCCAAAGGAGGGGATCACTGTCCAACACACTTAAACACGTTAGTTCAATTTCTGACAGAGTGGACAGATCTATGATATAGATATTATTCACTCTCTTTCCCTGCAAAATAATCTTGTCAGTGGTAAGATTAATTACAAAGCATTTTGTAGAAGTGAATGCTACCAAGTTACCTCTGTTACACAGTTGTGACACACTGATTAGACTATATTTCAAGCCATCTATTAGGTAGACAACGAGTGTCATCCTTACCTACCTTACCAACCCCAATGATTTCACCTTTCTTTCCATTTCCAAAGGAGACATTTCCTCCTTTGAGGTCCTCAAGTGAAAGGAACTGGTCCTTGTTACCAATCATGTGTTTTGAGAAGCCACTATCCATGTACCATATTTGGCTACCTCCTTTCACTTGAATCTACAAAAGAAAATCAGGGGTTAGTCTTAGGAACCCAAACTAGTTTGGGTTCCTTTCTATAAGCAAAAGGATGAATTAAACTCCTTTTAGCCCAATTTAGTAACCAATTCTTCCTTCGAACAAAACTTTATTCTTTCGATTGGCTTGCTCTTTTGCATTGCATTCACTTTTGTAGTGATCAGTCTTACCACAGTGGGTACAAATTTTGTTCTCAGGAAGAGTGAGGTACTTGCTTTTGGGATCCTATTTAGGCAGTTGACTCCCAAAGCCAAGTCCTCTTCTGTTGCTACTGTGATTTTCCTGTAGCCATGTTAAAGCATCAGAGGATTTAATCCATTTGCATGTTCTGTCCAGTTCATGCTTAACCTTACCAAGTTCCTCCCTCAACACTCTTATATGTTCATCTTTATTATACAACTCATCCTTTAGTCTGCCTACATTGTCTTCTAAGATGAGTTGAGAGTTGTCAGTTGTCTTCTTACTGGTTCCTAGTTTCAGTTTTAAATTTTTAGATTTTAACTCTAGGACATTTGTTTAAAGTGGATGAACATGGTTCTTCAGAGTAGTGTTTTCACTCACAGATTCACTTACTTTGAGTTCCAGGTTCTTACACTTTGTTTTTAACATTACACACTCCTTAGACAACTGTTCGTTCCCTTTATTTATTTCTTCAGAATCATCAATGAAGTCAAGTAATAATTTAGAGAGTTTTTCTTTGGATAGGAACTTAATCTTGTTTTTGAGATGAGATATACTTACCTCTGATTCCTCATCTGATTCACCAATTTTCATGAGTTCTTGCTCATCTCCATCTTCATCATCTGATTCTTCATCTGAACTTTCTCCCAAGCAGCAACCATAGCTTTTGTTGATGTTGTGTTTTTCTCGGGATGAACCAGTTCCTTCTTCCTGTTCCTTCGTTCAGATCTTTCCCTTTTCCATTCAACTTCCCACTGAGGACAGTTCTTGATGTGATGATCAGTTTTTCCACATTTGTAGCATCCCTCGTTGGTGGGTTTTTCTAGTTCCTTTGCCTTGTTATAGTTTCCACCTCTTGAGATGCCTTTTTTCCTAATGAGATAGTTTCTTAATTCCTTGGTGATCATAGGCATTTCATCTTCCTCCATATATGTTCCCTCAGTGATTCTCAGTGCCAGACTTCTTTCCTTCTAGGGAGCATCCATCTTCATTGTCTGCCTTCTAAGTTCATAAGCAGTGAGATTTCCAATTAGCTCATCCAATCTGAGGGTTGCCATGTTCTTGGATTCCTGAATAGCAGTGATCTTACTCTCCCAAGAGATTGACAGAATCCTTGTCAAAATCTTTTCAACCTTGTATTCTTCAAGGATTTTCCTTCCAAGAGATTTTAGTTCATTTGTCAGAGTAGTGAACCTAGTGTACATCTATTGGATGGTATCTCCTCTCCTTCCTTCATAGAGAAATTCTCATATTGAGAATATAGTAATGTACCTCTGGATATTTTCACTTGTGCAGTTCCTTCATGAGACACTTGCAAAGTGTCCCAAATTTCCTTGGCAGTGGTGCAACTTTGAATTCTGCTGTACTCATCTGGACCAAGTCCACACACAAGCCACTTCTTGGCCTTCTTTTCCTATTTTCTTAAGTCTTCAGCAGTGCAGTTGGCTCTTTTCTTTGGCACATTTACTCTTTCAGCAGTCTTCTTCATGGTGGACAAAGGACCGTTAGTGACCATGTCCCATAGTTCATAGTCATCTCCAATTAAGTGATCCTTCATTCTGTTCTTCCACCAAGAGTAGTACTGGACATTGAAGAGTGGTGGCCTAGCAGTTGATTGTCCTTCCCAGTTCCCAGGTGGTGCACTCATCTTGATCTTTTCCTAAGGTGTTAGCCTCTTCAAGGATAACCCGCTCTGATGCCAATTGATGTTTATCTATGTCAATACCACACAAGAGATGGAGGGGGTGATTTGTGTGGTGACTAATTTTCACGTGCAGTAGTTATAGAAGGACCAAGTTCTTCTATGTGTTCCAACTCCTACAGTTTGCGAAATAATAAATGCGTAATTTAAAGAACACAACAATTTTACGTGGAAAACACCTGGCTGAAAAGGTGAAAAAAAACCACGACCTACTTCCCAGTAGGATTTTCCCAAACTCTTCACTAAATTAATGAGCCAGAAAATATTTACAAAATAAACTCTTTTGTAAACCTAAGGATTAACTCTAACCCTTTGTGGCAAACTAGCCTCTAGCTATTTGCGACAAACTTCAAGTTAACTATAACTTGAACACTCAGTACCTGTTACAATTGCTTCTAGATAAGGCTGAAAGGTATAATTTGTAAACATCTACTAAAAATGAACTAGACTAAAAGACAACAAATGGAACTGGTTCTTCTAGCTGGTTCAAGTAGCTCCAGATTCGCACTCTCCAATTTGGCTCGAACTGCTTGCAAAATTTCTTCACGAATTTTGCTCTCAATTCTTGATAAATTTCTATTTTTTGTGCATCCCTTTACAATAAGAACATTCTGCAATATATAGGAGTTAGAAGATAAGGAATTAACTAGAATCCTAATGCAACTCTTCCTTGGTGGAAGAGTTCTAGTCAAACTCAACTCCTCAAATCCTTCCTTATCAAGATTCTGTTCTTATTGAGTAAGGAGTCCTTCTCCTTATCATTTTGCAATCTTTTCGATCAGGAGATATCTCTTATTTCCCATATTTCATTTATCTCTTGCATGTGCACCTCACGTGCCTTTAACTCTGCATGTGTCTATATCTCTAGTGATGGACCTGGTTCATCTCTGAGTTCCTTTGTCAGTCTTCAAAACTATTCTCTTTCTTGGACCAACAAATTCTTTTGGTTTGTTTGAATAAGGCTTCTGCATACGTCCTTCTCGTTAAAAGGCTTTAAGCCTTTTTTATTTTTATTTTTTGTTTGTTTTGTTTTATTATTTTTCTCTTTTTGTTTTGTTTTGCCTTAACAAATGAATAATAATATCCACTTTTTAAAAATTACTAATATTAAAATTATTAATATTCCCCTAATTGTATATCCAATTTTTTATAAATAGAGGAGTAACTCAAAATCAATCACAAGGGTTTAAATCCGTAATAGAAGTATAATTTGAGATAAAAAAATTAAATTCTATATTTAGCGTGTCTTGAAACTTTTATATATTGAAAGAGTGTTATAATCTTCCCTCCTTAAAAACATTCGTCCTCGAATGTTGCTAGGGCCTTATTCTTAAGCTAACAATCATCCTTTAAGTCCTTGAACTTTTTAAGTCTTCTTAGCACTACTCACTTTTCCAAGGGACTCAAACTTTTGGCTAAGTCCCTAAATTTTCAAAAATTTCGGCAAAGTTTTTCCTATAAATTAGACTATCCAAAAAAATATCCCTGTCACAAATACCACAACTACACCTACCACAGCCAGATATACCATAACATGCCATTCATAGGCACCATACACAGCCCATAAACTAATTATTAACACTTCGGCAAGGAGGTACCACAATAACCAACCAAAATCTAAAGCACAACACTTCTGCAAAAAGTATATAACTTTAATGGATTAAATATACTATAGCATGACACTAATTCTTAAATAACTAAATATACTCTAACAGAAACTAAATTTCTTCAACAACTAAGTGTAATCTAACAAGGACATAACCACATGCTAATATGTATTTAATAAATGAAAAATAAATGCCAAACCAAACCTAGGTTCACATACCTTTTTCCTCAAATAAATATGGATATTTCCTCCTCATATCTTCCTCGACCTCCCAAGTAGCCTATTTTAAATCATGATTACTCCACAAAATTTTTACCGATGATATATCTTTTGTTTTCATCTTTCTTATTTGCCTATCGAGAATTTCAATAGGTACCTCTTCATAAGTTAAGCCTTATTTAATTTCTATGGTATTGGCAGGTATTATATGCGACTCATCATGAATGTGCTTTCTAAGCTTCGACACATGAAAGACAGAATGAATAGAGGACAACTCAACGGGCAGCGCTAGCTCATAAGCCACGTTTCCTTTCTTTCCTAGAATTTCATAAGGTCCGATAAATCTAGGAATAAATTTCTCTTTCTTACCAAATCTCATAACTCCTTTCATTGGTGAAACTTTCAGAAACACCTTATCACCAACCATGAACTCTAAGTCATGATGCCTCTTGTCAGAATAAGACTTTTGATGACTCTTAGCCGCTTTCAGTCTTTTTCTGATTAGCTGGACTTTATCTAAGGCCTCACAAACAAACTCTGGACCAATCAACGGCACCTCTACTGGTTCAAACCAACCCACTGGAGACCTACATCTTCACCCGTACAACGCTTCATAAAGGATCCATACCAATGCTAGCTTGATAGTTATTATTGTAAGCAAATTCTATAAGTAGCAAGCGATCATCCCAATTACCTCCAAAATATATAACACATGCTCGCAACATATCTTCGAGAGTCTGAATGGTCCTTTCTGCCTGACCCTCGATCTGTGGATGGAAAGTGGTACTCAAATTGACCTTGGTACCTAATCTTTTCTGAAATGCCTGCCAAAAATGCGTCGTGAACTGAGGGACTCTGTCAGATATGATTGAAACTGGATTACCATGCAATCGGACTATTTCTTTGATGTACAACTGCGCATACTGCTCTGCGGAATCTATCGTCTTTACTGGTAGGAAATGCGCGGACTTTGTCAGTCGGTCTACAATAACCTAAACTGAATCATGCTTACGGTATGCCAGGTAGACCTACTACGAAATCCATATTAATCATCTCCCACTTCTACTGTGGTATCTCTATATCTTGATCTAGGTCACCAGGCCTCTGATGCTCGGTTTTGACTTGCTGGCAATTCAAACACTTAGCCACATGATTTGCTACTTGCTTCTTCATGCCTTTTCACTAATACAACTCTTTCAAGTCCAGACACATTTTGGTAGCACCTGGGTGGATAGAATACCTCAAGCTGTGAGCTTCTTCCATTATGGCCTTTCTCAGACCATCTACATTAGGCACATATAACCGATCATTCAACTTCAAAACTCTGTCACTTCCTAGAGTGAAAAAAGTGATTTCTTTGTTTCTGACCCCTTTTAACTTCACTAAGTATGGATCTTCATCTTGTTTAGCCTAAACATGCTCAACAAGGGAGGATTGCGCTAAGGCATAAGCAATTATACCTGCTTCTTCGGTCTCATCCAATCTAATTCCATCATTTGCCAAATTTTGAATTTCTCGACCCAAAGATCACCTTTATACTGCAAGATGGGACAAGACACCCATTGACTTCCTACTAAGTGCATCTGCCACCACATTAGCTTTGTCGAGGTGATAAAGTATATTGATGTCATAATCCTTCAATAGCTCGAGTCACCTTCTTTGTCTCCAATTTAATTCTTTTTGCTTGAAAATATACTGGAGGCTTTTGTGATCTGTAAACACTTCAGAATGCTCGCCATAAAGGTAGTGTCGCAATATCTTTAATGCAAACACCACTGCTGCAAGTTCCAAGTCGTGAGTGGGGTAGTTCTTTTTATGATTCTTTAACTACCTGGAAGCATAAGCAATGGCGTTTCCATATTGCATAAGAACACAACCAAGACCAACTCTGGAGGCATCACAATACACTGTGAACACACCCGAACCTGTCGACAAGGTTAACACAATTGCAGTGGTCAACCTTTTCTTTAACTCTTGAAAACTCTTCTCACAAGCGTCTGACCACTGGAACTTAACTACTTTCTGGGTCAACTTAGTTAATGGAGCTGCAAGTGAGGAAAACCCCTCTACAAACCTTCTATAGTAGCCAGCTAACCCCAAGAAACTCTTGATTTTGGTTGGCGTTGTCGGCCTAGGCCAGTTCTTGACTGCTTTTGTCTTATGAGGATCTACTTTTATGCCTTCACTTGATACCACGTGGTCTAAGAATGCCACTGACTGCAACCAGAACTTACATTTTGAAAACTTGGCAAAAAGCTCATTCTCCTTCAAGGTCTGCAAGGCTATCCTGAGGTGTCCGGCATGATCTTCCTTGCTCTTAGAGTAAACCAAAATATCGTCTATAAACACTATAATAAAGGTATCAAGGAATGGCTTGAAAACTCTGTTCATGAGGTCCATGAATGCAACAGGAGCATTTGTCAACCCGAAGGACATCACTAGAATTCATAGTGCCCGTAGCGAGTTCTAAAGGACGTTTTAGATATATCTTCTTCTCTGATTCTCAACTGATGGTACCCCGACCTCAAGTCTATCTTTGAAAAGTACTTTGCACCCTGAAGTTGATCAAATAAATCATCAATTCTTGGCAGTGGGTACTTGTTCTTAATGGTAACTTTATTCAACTGTCGATAGTCGACGCACATTCTGAGAGACCCATCTTTCTTCTTGACAAACAGGACCCGGACACCCACGGTGAAACACTCGGCCTGATGAAGCTCTTTTCAAAAAGGTCTTTCAACTATTCTCTCAACTCATTAAGTTCTACTGGAGCCATCCTATAAGGAGGTATAAATATGGGCTGAGTGCCTGGTATGAGATCAATGCCAAAGTCTATGATTCTTTCTGGAGGAAGTTCAGGAAGGTCATCTAGAAAAACTTCTGGGAATTCTCTAACAACTGGCACAGACTGAAGAGCTGGTGGTTCTGATTCTGGATTAATGATGTGAGCCAAATAGGCGAGACACCCCTTACTGATCATATTTGTGCCTTAAGGTAAGAAATAAACTTACCTACAAGTGATGTTGAACTACCCTTCCACTCTAAAACTTCTTCATTTGGAAATTGGAACCTGACTATCTTGGCACGACAATCTAACATGGCATAGCAGGAAGACAACCAATCTATACCCATGATCACATCGAAATCCACCATTTCTAAATCTATGAGATCGGCCTCGGTGCTGCGACCTTAGACTGAAACTATACAACCTCTATAGCCTCTTGTGACTTTCATTGACTCGCCAACTAGAGTAGATACTAGGAATGACACACTAAGTTGTTTCCATTCTAGACCGAGGTTAATTGCAAAGTATGGAGTCACATATGAAAACATTGAAACTGGATCAATTATGGCATAAGCATTATGGGAACAGACTAAAAGTATACATGTAATAACTTCTGCAGATGCCTCTGCACTCTGAAGATCAAGTGTAGCAAACAAACAGGGTTGTCCCCCTCCCTGAGTAACTCGATCTGCACCTCTGCCTGCCCCATGCCCGATTTGATTATGAGGACCACGAGCCTGAGGTGGTGCAACTGCAGTAGCTGAGGAACTAGAAGGACGAGTTGATCCACCACTGAAATTACGTAGAAACTTTGGGCAGTTGGCCTTTACATGACCAATGTCTCCATAATGATAGCAACCATGAAACCTGATCTTGCACTGACCTGGATGTTGCCGCTTACATGTTCTACAAAGACCTTGTTGATGTGAATATTGCTCAACATGATTCTGGCTATGTGAGGATGATTTCCTAAAGTTCTGATTCTGGCAAGACTAGTTTCCATATCTCTGAGTACGTCTGAAGGAAGACCCACCACCTGACTGATGACTGGACTGAGCTGGTGCTAATGACTCCTTATTTGAGGAACCCCTTCCCCCTCCGCTGGATGTACTATTAAACCTGCACGTTGTCCGGGCTTTCTTGTTATGCTCTTTTTCTTCTCTCCTTTGTTGTCTGTCTTTTTCTAAGTGTTTGGAAAATCCCACAACAGAGGAGAAAGCTGTCATTTCTACCGTTGCAGCTGATGTCGTATCCTCAATGTGGTAAGCCAAACTGCCAACAAACCTGCGAATCTTTTCTTTTTCTATCTTAACCATATGAGGAGCATGCTTAACTAACCTTATGAATTTCATGTAGTACTCTTGCAAACTTTTATTCCCTTGCTTGAGTTGTTCGAACTCTGTAGCCTTAGCTTCCCTATCCTCTTACGGGATAAAGTTAGCCATGAAGGCCTCTTCAAATTCTTCCCAAGTAGGCGGACCATTATCTTCATATCTTTCCTTTTCCCACATCTCAAACCAAGCGCCGACCACATCTCTAAGCTGGTAAGCAGCTAACTCCACAACTTCATCATCAAATGCTTTCATCGCTCAGAGGGATTTCTTGACACCCTCCAGCCACAACATTGGATCTTCATCAGCTATGGAACCATGGAACAATGGAGGACTCAACTTCAAAAATTCATTCAGTTTTGAGGACTCAGAATTGTTCTGTCTATTTGATTGAGGTTGAATCTCATCTCTTCTCTCGTTCTGGCTGGCCATGAAGGATTTAAACATCTCCATAGCGCTGTTGACATCATTAAACATATGACCCATCTCTGGAGATATAGTTGTCTGAGCCGGAGCTGCTGTTGGGGCGGTACTGGATCCTGAGGTACTGGATCATCATGCTTCACCCCTTCTTCTTGTTCAACCCGGGGTACTTGGACCCCTTTTGTGGATTTACCCCTCCTTTTCTGAGTTGAAGCCTTCTTAGTTCTACCTTGAGCCACAGTAGTAGCAATAGTTTCTTGAGCAACATCCTGAGTGTCGGTGTCAGAGTTGCGAGTAAGAGCCATTTATGCGAGTTTTGGAGAAACGAATACACTAGATAATTTCTTAGAGGTAGGATCTACTGCACGATCTAAAGTATGAAAAAAATGAGGCTTTTCCTAAATGCTTGTAGCCTCCTGTTTATAAGTATGGCGCGCTTCATACCCATAAACAAGACTCTACTAACATGGTTTCATAGACCCCTAGTCCTCCATAAACCTGAGGCCCTGATACCAAGTTTGTCACGAACCATTTTCTAAACAAGTCGTGACCGGAACAAGATCACTAAACATGATCGAGCGAACCATCTGCGCTTATCAAATCTGTTATAACTTCAAACTTTCTATGCAACCAAGGAAATACTTTAACCAAATACTTTTAATTAATTTAAATATTTAAAATAAACCAGCTCCAAAAATTTATTCGTAGTAACTACTGAAATATTGCAACATTATTATTTAAAACACCTAAATCTTAACCCACCGACTGTGTCTATGAAGCCTCTACTGATAAACTGACGCATTGTTCAAGATATGACAATTCCTGTCCAGTTCTCTAAGTAAAAGAAGAAATAGCTAAACAACAACGACTCAAAGGAGTACTCCACGAACAAAAGTGGAGCTCACCAACAACACTGAAAGTGAGGGAAGTCCTAACCTGTAGCCTGCTCGCCTGCAAAACCGGTTCCTATGTTGTACCGCAGACCAACGTAGGTTCCCAAAAGAGAACGTCAGTACCATTAATTGTACTCAGTGAGTCTCAACAACAGGGGACGAAACTTTAATAAAATCTACATTACGAGCAAAGATTCTAAAGGCATGAAAACATAAAGCTTCTAAGAACAATTCTAAAATAAGTGCACAATAGTAGTTTATGAATTTCTAAAAGAAATTCTTTTCCTTTTCTTTCTTTTAAAAAAATACTTCACTTTATACTTTGGGAGTTACAAATATCTAGACCAATTTCTGTCTTAGTCACCATGTGATCGGCACAGGTTCGATCTCAACCTGATCGAATAGGCCCAATCCACGAGGTGCCACTCGCTTCATGGTTCTCAGCGCTCATGTATCATACCTTAGCTTGGCTAAGTAAATTCTCAGCAACGAGACCCTCGGCTCATGTGCTCCCTACTTTGGCACAAGTAGTTTCAGGAAGTCAACGCCCTGATCAGGACCCTTGGCCTGGACGATGACCCCTTCTCAGAATAGAGGATACTCCAAAAATCTTTTCTTTCTAAGACTTCATCTTGCGACTTTTCAAGTCTAAATCTTTTCTGGAACATCCTATACATACTCATACTGGTATCCTTAAATGTAAATCATGGCATAAGAATGAAATAAACATTCAAAAGTATATCTAAAGATTCTTGCTTCTTCATAAATTTTCAACATGAAAATGGCATATAAGAATAACACAAAAATCTGAAAATTTATGCACATATATCATAATAAATCATCTAAACTTTTGCTAGAATAATTCTACGTTAATAGGTAGTCAATCGCTCCAATTAAGTACATATAAACTCTTTTAAACAATTCATCAAATACCATGTATGCGTGCTTTTGTGAGTTAAACCACTTTAGTAAAGGGTTATATCAACTCACCCCAAAACTCCTTGAGCCGATATGTAAGCCCCAATCCAATTTATACCCGTCAAACAATTGATTCTACAACAACCAGTGTATTTGAATTAATTTTAAAGTTTCACACCTAAACATGGAATTTACTGTTGATACAGAGAAAGAACGGAATTAACTATTCAATTCTTACCTACTACTACTTTAAGATAACTGACAATAGGGAATTTTATATGCCCGAGTTCTAGAATTTATGATTTTTAAAGAACCCTAGAATTTTCGTTGTAATTTTGTGGCTGCCTCTGTTTCGTATAAGGCTTTAAGCCCTTTTGTTGTGACTGAGTAAACAGAACGTGTGGCGTTCTGTTTTGCTGTATTGTAGCCCTTTTGTTCAATTCTTTTTGGTTTGTTTGAATAAGGCTTCTGCATACGTCCTTCTCGTTAAAAGGCTTTAAGCCTTTTTTATTTTTATTTTTTTGTTTGTTTTGTTTTATTATTTTTCTCTTTTTGTTTTGTTTTGCCTTAAAAAAAAATAATACCCACTTTTTAAAAATTACTAATATTAAAATTATTAATATTCCCCTAGTTGTATATTCAATTCTTTATAAATAGAGGAGTAACTCAAAATCTATCACAAGGGTTTAAATCCGTAATAGAAGTATAATTGGAGATACAAAAAATTAAATTCTATATTTAGCTTGTCTTGAAACTTTTATATATTGGAAGAGTGTTACAATATTCCCTCCTTAAAAACATTCGTCCTCGAATGTTGCTAGGGCCTTATTCTTAAGCTAACAATCATCCTTTAAGTCCTTGAACTTTTAAGTGTCCTTAGCACTACTCACTTTTCCAAGGGACTCAAAATTTTGGCTAACTCCCTAAATTTTCAAAAATTTCGGAAGAGTTTTTCCTGTAAATTAGACTATCCAAAAGAATGTCCCCGTCACAAATACCACAACTACACCAACCACAACCAGATATACCATAACAGGCCATTAATAGGCACCATACACAACCCATAAACTAATTACTAACACTCCAGCAAGGAGGTACCACAATAACCAACCAAAATGTAAAGCACAACACTTCTGCCAAAAGTAAATAACTTTAATGGATTAAATATACTCTAGCATGGCACTAATACTTAAATAACTAAATACACTTTAACAGAAACTAAATTTCTTCAACAACTAAGTATAATCTAACAAGGACATAACCGCATGCTAATTTGTATTTAATAAATGAAAAATAAATGCCAAACCAAACCTAGGTTCACATACCTTTTTCCTCAAATAAATATAGATATTTCTTCTTCATATCTTCCTCGACCTCCCAAGTAGCCTCTTTTAAATCATGATTACTCCACAAAACTTTTACCGATGATATATCTTTTGTTCTCAGCTTCCTTACTTGCCTATTGAGAATTTCTATAGGTACCTCTTCATAAGTTAAGCCTTCTTTAAATTCTATGGTATTGGCAGGTATTATATGCGACTCATCATGAATGTACTTTCTAAGCATCGACACATGAAAGACAGTGAAAAGCTCTATTCATTTTCTTCACCTTGTAAAAGATCTCGACTCAGCTAGTGAGTTCCATCCCATTTTGGAAAGAAATTACAAGTCTTATACAAATATTGAAAGGAGCATACCTGAGGCACTAAAGAGGCCCAAGAAGGCCACAATCGCAGAGGAATACAAGAAGAATCTTGTAGCAAAGTTGATGAGGTCCAATGTAGAGTTCTTGCTGAAATCCTCTCCCAGAATGCACATGTTGAGTACTTGCAGCGCCATAATCTCAATGGCCGCACTGATAGAGAGACATTCAAGAAAGTCGTACCTATTATAACTTACGAAGATATTCAGTCCAATATCAACCGTATAGCCTATGTTGATAACTCTCCTATCCTCAGCTTCCAACCCATTTCTCAACTGCTAACAAGGTTATCCTCCGATCCTTTTTTTTTTTTCTTTTTTTCCGAATAGAAAGTAAATATTTATAGGTATCTATCTCTCACATTTTGGGTTGTATACATTGAATTATGTGAGCATCTCATTGAAATGTTTAAGATGGTAGAAACAACACACTTTTATATACTTAATTATGTGTTCAACAATACATAATTTTCTCTAAAAGGGCAAATTTTGATGTACTACATGCAGTTCTGGCACATCTGGAGGGGAGAGCAAATTGATACCAACAACAGAAGGAGAGGTTGGGAGGAGATTAGAACTGTTTCAGAAACTTATGATGTCTGTGATGAGCTCCAGATTTCAGAAAGGGCAAAGGAATGTATTTCATGTTCATATGTTCTGAACAGAAGACCCCAGGAGGATTACCAGCTCGCTTTATTTCAACTAGTAATTACAAGAGTCCTTATTTCAACTACAATCGTCTTCATTACTCCCTATTTAACTACACTAGTCCAACTGCAACCATTCTTTGCTCAGACTCTTACCAAAGCATGTACTCCCAAACCGACATCATTCGTTCCATCCAACTCTTGGAGAAGCACTGATCTCTACTTTGTAACGATATCCGAACCGGAACCCTTAACACCCAAATAACTGATCCTTCAGTGAGATAGGCAGTGATGGAAATCCTCAAACCTGACCCAAAATTAGCTGATTTTATTGAAGCTGAATGCAGTAAAGATTCATGGCAAGGGATCATCACTAGGATATGGCCTAATACCAAGTGTGTGGATGATATTGTGACTGGAACCATGTCACAATATGTACCAACCCTAGATCTTTACAACAATATCCTCCCTCTTGTCAGTACAAGATATGCTGCCTCAGAATGTACCTTTGGAATCAACTTGAACCCTTTCTGTAAGCCCAGTGAAGTCTCTTATACCCTTATTCCCACCATGTGCTATTTTGAGTTCTTACCATATCACGGAAAAAATGGATTCATACATTCTATCTACATGCCTAAGTCGCCTAATGAGAAAGAACAACAACAATAGGTCGATTTGGTTGATGTCAAGATTGGGAAGGTGTATGAGCTTGTTGTTACCACATATTCTGGTATCTTTCAAATGCCAAATAAAAAAGCTCTTGACACATTCTTTTTTTTTATTTTTGTTTATCCATTTAATTTATCTGTCAAACATTCTGTTTACTAATGCTTTAACTTTACTTGAATTTGTGCCATATCAGGACTCTATAGATTTAAGCTTGCAATAGTCACAGTAGAGGTTGTAGTTCTTCTTGAATTTTTCGGTGGTTCTTGTATATAAAGCAGTATCATATATTCCTGCATTTGTGCCTGGATTTGAACCCAGTATTCCAGCATTGGCTTCCATTGATTTTTGTCTTTCATCACTAACAATTATGGCATATGCTTGGTTCACAGTTGGAAGAGAACTTCTCATAAGAATTTGACTCCTAGCCTGTGCATATGACTCATCTAGACCCATCAAGAACTGATACAGCTTCAGTTTCTGTAGATACACCATAAAATCTCTGAATTTTGGACAATCACAGTCTGGAGAAGGCACTAGTGCTTCAAATTCTTCCCACATATCCTTGAGTCTTGAGTAATATACAAACGACGAAGTTCCTTGGTTCAAGTTAGCAATTTCTCTATGAAGATTATAGGGTCTTGTGCCATCAATCTTGTTAAACCTTTCAGACAGATCATCCCAAACTACTTGTGCACTAGATGCATACATGATTCCTTCGAGTAAACCTTTGGAAACAGAATTCATAATCCAAGACAATACAATGGCATTTACATGCTCCCAATGATTCCACATTGTCAAAGGGAAGTTCTCTTTCTTGCATATTCCATCTACTAGGCCTAATTTGTTTCGACCTAATAGAGAAACACACATAGACCTTTTCCATATTGAGTAATTTTCAATGCCAATTAACTGAAAAGAGATAATCTGAATTTCACTTACATCTGCCGACAACAAGAACAACGGATGATTGTAATCAACTACGGCGACTGGATTCCCTCCATTCATTGTGTTGCCATTGATCTGATTTGCATGTTCCCTTGAACCAACACCAGTCGTGGTTCCTAATTGTTCTTCAATTGAACCCATTTCTTGAATTCTCAATTGCAATTGAAATTTTCAGAAAAGAAGATCTAATCAACAAGTTGTTTTTCCAGCTTCGAAATTTTCGAGCAAGGGCTCTGATACCATGAAATAATCTGTTACTATGTAAGAAAAGAATAAGAGTAAGATGAAGAAGAAGATGAATGAGAGAGAAGAAGAGAGAGTAGAGAGAACTGCTAATCTTCTTTATTCTGTTGAGTCCTAAAATCAATACAATTAGAAAGTTATATACTAACTAATATCTGAACTTAACTAACTAATTAACCATCTTAACTAACTCTAACTAACTTAGTGTATAATGTCTATAATACCCTTTCATTACAATAATTTATTTCTCAACAGATACATCGTATTAGGACCAATTCAAATTTGGTGATACTTAAATTCCATTAAAACTTTGGTATAGGTTGCGGGAGTCAGAAAAATTCACCAATTTCAAGATTTGTATTAATCATTTTGACATGCCTCTTCTCTCATTCTTTCATTGTCTACTCCGCACTTGCATTAATTTTAATATTTTAGTCACTACCAATTGAATTAATTGTCAAGCTTGGAAGAAATAATATAGTAAGTTTTATTATTCTTTTGTTCGTCAGCTTTTTCCATGACAGATGCTAAAGGAATAAACTGATATCTTCTTGTACAAAATCACTTGTCTTGGCCACACGCAACTGTAATGATTATTAAGATTTTAGACTTATTTCCACTTAATTGAGGTATGCAGATCTACTACTAAAAGTATTGCTAATGATGGTTATTGGATCGACATGTATTCGATTTGATCGAGAATGTGATTATGTAAATATACTCGTGCAATGATTTTTTTCTTTTAGGTCTTCTATATGAGGTTTGTTTTAGCTGCATTGGTGCCTTTTTTTTCTTTAGAGGTTTGAACTCACTCTATACTCGTGCATTAATTTTGTTTTCTTATCTTAGAAGAATATGTCCAACTTATACAAGAGATTATGATTCTACCTATAATTTCAAGAGATTTACATATGGATTCTGAGACCTAAGTTCTAACATCATTTGAAGGTGAAATTTTACGCCTAAAGATTCGCTAACTCAGTTATCTGATAAATTTTTCTTTTGATATGAAATAAATTTACTTTGTACATGATTAGGATGCCGAGTAACTATGGTTTATGTTTAGTCATTTTGCCATGACTATATGAAATTTATATTATTATTGTTTCTTTTTGTTTTTACTAATTGCACAATCCAAGTAGCATTTTCACCTCATATATTTACAAATGAAAGTCTGCTTTAATTTATCTGCATGCAAAATCGAGGTTGATTAGATCTGTCTAAAATAGCAAAATGGAACGTCAACACAATAATCTAAGTTTATCCTTAATGAAACTTCAATAAACATAAGCACTTTTTTTCCTTTATATTTTTTTAAAATTTTATTTTATAACTCAAAATATTTACTTCTATATTAATATTTATGTGATATTTTATATTATTTACTAATGGATATAGGATACATGTGCGTTACGCGCAACGTGTGTGTCCAGATACTAGTTACTAAAATGTGCAAACTGGGTAGGCTTATCCCAGTTTCTTGCCTACTTTTTAGGTTGTTACAAACTTTAGCCAACTATCGCGTGTATGTATAGACCAAATATCTTGTAAAGTGAACCAAATTAATTAAAAATGAATTAAATCGAATTGAATTAATTCAAAATTGAGTGAACCGACCAAATGTACACTAATTCAACCTCGTTGACTAGTGATAAGTTTACATAAAAAAACAATAGTATAAGTAACCGTTAAATCCTACATCCGTCTCTGACCTTGAGTATTCCGCCAAGTACTTTTCACGCATAAATACAGAATAACTCTGCACACCAAATATGAAAAATCACTTTTTAATTGTGAAATGGGTCTGCATAAAAGTCGAGCAAAGAAGAAATGTTGCTCAAGCAAAGCAATAGCATTCCATGGACTGCTAAAGTAACTGTGATTTAGTTAAAAGATTGTATTTACTGTCCTTCAAAGAATTAGTAGAGCTTGGCCTATAGCCACTATTCTTTGCTTTGAGTTCTCTTTAACTAACCGATCAAAATGAAGGAACACATTTCTTCACACTTCTTTTCTTCACCAGCGCTTCATCTTACGTATAAGGATCACATTAACATAATGTTAGTAACAATTATTAGTCGACAATCATTTAATGTTTTATTTGTATACGGCCGAAATCGGAAAAGTCTCTATTATGTTCCGAGCTCGAGCTCATGTTCGAGATGAAGTTCAAGCCCGATCTCAGAATGTGCACTTCGAGAAAGCACATCGAAGGCCCGTCACGGCCTACCTCGAGGCAGTGCAAAATCGATGATAGTTAAGAAAAAGCGGGAATTTTCCAAGGACACGTGGTTAGGAAAGATAAGATTTATAAGAGATAGTACAAATCCGTACTAGGCCGTTATACAGCTGTACCAATAGTATTCTTTGTCATAATTAAAAATGTACCATATTAGGGTTTCCCCTCCTATATAAAGGGGACCCCAATCATTTTGTAAGATATACTATTCACTGCTATACAATATTCTACTCTGCTTTTCTCGTTTGTTGTGCTCAAGATTATTCTTCAACTTCATTGTTCTTCATTTGTTGTTCATACTTAATTGCTATTAACTAGCCCCGAGACCCCGAAGCTATCGAGCTCGAGGCCCCCGTTTCCTTTGACAACACTGATTTGATTATCATATTCTCCTTACTTACGCTTAATATTTCTAGCTTATCTAATAGTATTGAAATAAATCACATACTTTTAGAACCACAAATCAAGTACAATTGTTAACATCATTTTCGAGGTAAACATTATTAATTAACTAACTGGTTCACATTGAGCAGCTCTGTAATTTCTTAAGTAGTATTATAGCTCAAAAATCCAGATCGGGATAGATAAGAGCCACAATATTGTCAACGGATCTAAAATCAACTGTAACTGAACTACTGTATTGCTTTAGTATATTATCAATCAATTTATGGGTGTAAGCTATTGATTTAGTGAGATTTTGATTCATAGCATACCTCATACCCAAGGAAATAAGACGAAAAACTAACAGTATTAAATGAGCAATAATTCCAATAAACTATATTACCATCGAAGAAGTTGCATTCTTTATGCTGTCTTGATTAAAGTTTCAAAAAAAGCTCTTTATTGAAGTATAATTTTTTTTTTTTTTTAAAAAGAAAAAACCATGGCAGTGCATAGATGATTAAGCCAGCTGAATAACATACATGTACTTATCTTTGTTAGACAATAATTTGAGGTTCTAAATATATTAATTAATGTAATAAATTTTATATAAGAAAATACTTGTCAAATACTTAATATTTTAATGCATATAATAATTTACCCGAAACAATCAATAGCCAGACGTGGGATCGATGTGATAATAATAATAATGCAAATAAACATATAAAAGGAGAGGAAGTAGAAAAAACATACCTAAAAGAGTTGATCACTGGTTGTTGATTTATGGCGATATACAATAACCTAAAATTTTAGAAATGCATGTTAGTTAAGATTGAAAAGAAAAATACAGAGAAGTGGGAAAAACATGCTACTACTAAATTTCAATGACAAACATTAGCAAAATAGTTGAGATCACGAGGAGTATTATATTAGGAGTTGTTGTTTTATATATAAAAGTTGTTTGCTTTTCTGTTTTTTTTAAAAGATGAAATCAATTTGCTTACGCAGAACTAAATTGTCTTTCAAAATGGATTCTATTGTAGGGTTGTTCCTCGATAGGTACGGTACGATGCGGTATTTAGATATTTTAGTTCGGTACTATTGATATTTGATTTCTTAAAATACTATACTAATACCGTACTTAATTAAATTCGGTATAGTTCGATTTTTCTCCGTTCGATTTCGGTTTATTCGGTTAGGTAACTTCAATTTAAATACTAACTAGTGCATAGAGCCATAGACCGGAATATAAATTAAAAATGTTAGTTGATAAAAGTTTAGTCCAAAACCAACAAATATCAATCCATAGAGAGAAAAATGTATATAAAGGAATAAATTTGATCATTAGAAATGTCTTGTTACTTGTTTCGAGTTAATTGATGAACTTAGAGAATAAAGTAAAATAAAATTTTAATATTATAATTAATAATATATGTATTATATAATATAATATATATTTCGATACGGTAAAATAGAGGTGAGATATTTATAGAGATAGGTTGTGCAGTACCGTTATCATTTTGTGGAGAAATGAATTGTTCCAATCGAGAAATGAGCATATCAAAATCATGCTGACGCGTTACCAGACCGAGCCGAACATAGGTATTATCTGCAAAGAATCCGCTGCCTGGATGACCTCTGATTTTTGCTTCTTGGAAGAAGACGTGTGTGCAGTTTTTATCTTCCTCCCTCTTGCACTTCACCCATGCAAATGCTGCAATCCATACTATTATTAGAACAACAACTGTGTATCACTATATACTTGCCATAAACTACATCCTGTTGATGCCGTAGTTAGTGATAGTCGAAAATGTTTATTTTGTATCTAATACAATTTGACACTAGTTGTATGAGGTCTTATTTTGTCTTACAATATAATAAAATGAAAGGAGCAGTAGAAAATGACTTCACGAGTAGAGGAATAAGAAGATATATATCACCTGGAGATGGTTCTCTTGCTCTGTCAAGAAATGCGCAATACTGAGTTGGAATATGTTGAATGCTAAACGTTTAGAAAAGGAGAAGATGTGACTAATTTTTTCCCAGCGATCTCTCAAGATTTCATGCGCAAAATTGAAGAATTTCTTGCCACCATCTCCTTCATTAACAACTCTCAGAATAGTTAAAGCTCTCAATAGGGTATCTTTAGACATCTCCATATCAGCCTGATGAATATACTCCTTCATTCTATTATACACATTCACGTCCTTCACAACAGCCCACCTACACAAATGCATGTGGATCATGTTATGTCGAGAAAGAGGCAAACCCGAAAATAAAGAAGATAAAGAACATCAAATTTAACGTGAAAAATCCTTCAAATCGAAGGTAAAAACCATGTGATCACCAAGATCCAAAAAGCTCCACTATAATAATAAGAGGGTTACAAAAATTCTCCAATTAGCTACACAACAAGTGCTAAACACGGAGCAACAATAGCAACAAGAGCAACAACAAATCAATTGAAGAAAGAAGAGAATCCACAAAAATGAAGCTGCTATTCGAGGCTCGAAATCAGATGCTACAGGCCTCCAAATCCGATCTCCGCCGTTCAAATCCAAGACCAAGATGTTACGAACACTCAGTCAAAATCTCAGCCCGATCCAACGGTTAACGAATCGAAAACGTGATTTGAAGTTGGCTGGTCGGAACAAAAATCTGCGGCAAAACGAATACTTTTCTTCTCTATTCTCTCTTGATGAAAGCTCTCTCAAAAACCACTCTTATGTGCTTAAGTCTTTCAAAGTCTTGTACCAATGAGCATAGAACAATTCTCCAAGGTTGTCCTATTTATAGATAATGAGTGGTGCTTTCTCTTAAAGTCAAAACCAACTCTAAATAGGAATAAATACCGAATCCAATTCCGAATAGGAATTGAAAACAAAAGAGAATAGGATTAGGTCATTAGGCCTTTGACTGGACAACATGGGCATGTGCCCAACAAACTCCACCTCCAGCCAAAGGGTCAAATGTGTCTTCAAGTAGAGGAACTATTGACAGGTTTCATGCCTGCCAATTTTCTGCAAATTCATATTTATCTACCACCACCGCCTTTGTCAGCATATCCGAAGGATTTTCATCAGTGTGTATCTTCTCAATCTCAAATAATTCTCTTCCACTGCCATTCTTATCCAATGATATTTTCTATTTATATGCTTGGTCTTAGAATGAAAAGTGGAGTGCTTGGTGAGACAGATAACACTCTGATTATCACAAAATAAGATGTACCTTGGCTGCTCAAAGCCAAGATCATTAATAAACTCCTTCATCCATAATAGTTCTTTGGCACCTTCTGTGACAGCAATATATTCGGCTTCTGTGGTGGATAGAGCTATGCACTTCTGTAGTCTAGATTGCCAAGAAACAACTCCCCCTGCAAAGGTGATCAAATAACCGGAAGTGGATCTTGAATTATCAAGATTGCCTCATAAATCAGAGTATGTGTAACAAACAAGATTAGGCTTGCTATTGCCAAAACACAGCTTCAAATCTGCAGTACCTTTCAAATACCTTAATATCCATTTTACCGCATCCCAATGTTCTTTTCCAAGATTGGAAATGAATCTACTAACAATACCAACGACATGTGCAATATCTGGTCTACTGCAAACCATAGCATACATCAAGCTACCAACGACAGAAGAGTAAGGAACACGAGACATCTCCTTTTTCTCTTCATCAGTACATGGACTCTGATTAATACTTAATTTGAAGTGTTTAGCAAGAGGAGTACTGACCACTTTTGCATCTGTCATATTGAACCTTTTGAGTACCTTCTCAATGTATTGTTTTTGGGACAAAACTCCTTTCTATCTCTGCATCGGTCGATTTGAATGCCCAATATTTTCTTTTCTGGCCCCAAGTCTTTCATCGCAAATGATTTGCTCAACTGCTTCTTAAGGACTGCAATTCTGGATTTATTCTTGCCAACAATAAGCATATCATCCACATAAAGAAATAAGATAATAAAATCATCATCAGAGAACTTCTTGAAGAGTACATAGTGGTTTGAAGAAGTTTTCTTGTACCCTTGTTCTTCTATGAGAGATTCAAACTTCAAATACCATTGCCTTGGAGTTTGTTTCAATCCATACAGGCTCTTTTTCAATTTGCACACATAATTTTCTTTTCCCTTAGTTACAAAACCCCCAGGTTGCTCTATATAAATCTCCGCATCTAAATCATCATGAAGAAAAGCAGTCTAGACATCCATCTGCTCAAACTCTAAATCTAGACTTGCGGCTAAGCCTAGAACCACACGAATAGAAGACATCTTCATAACAGGAGAGAAAATTTCATCAAAGTCAACTCCCTTCTTCTGGCCAAAACTTTTAACAACTAACCTCGCCTTGTATCTAGGCGCAGAGGTATGGTTATCTTGCTTTATTCTGAATATCCATTTGTTAGATAAAACTCTCTTACCTTTCGGCAATTTCACTAACTCATATGTGCCATTCTCATGGAGTGACTTCATCTCATCTCCCATGACTCAATCCAATGATATTTGTGAGTATCTAGCATGGCTTCATCATAATTCTCAGGTTCTCCCATGTCAGTTAAAAGTACATACTCATCGGAGGATAGCGCATGGATGTTTGTTTCTCCCTTGTAGATCTTCTAAGAGAGGTTTCAAGAGCATTCAAAGTAGTTACCTGAGAAGGAATTGGTTATTGATCAACCACAACTTCATCAACTAGAGCATCCATAACATCTACACCATGATGATCATTTTGATCTTGATCACTATCTTCATTATTGTCCTGGGTTCCTTCATGTGCAATAGGTGTCTTAGCAATTGAAACTGGATCAATATCAACTAAGCTCTCATTAATCTGAGAATCTATCTTCTCAGCTTTGTCAATATCATCAATAGTCTGGTCTTCAAGGAATATTGCATCACAACTTCTAATAAGTTTATTCTCAACTGGATCGTAAAAACGATATCCAAACTCATCTTGACCATAACCGATAAAGATGCACTGCTTACCTTTGATATCCAGTTTCGATCTCTCATCTTTAGGAACATGCACACAAGCTTTACACCCAAAAACTCTCAGGTGATCATAAGAAACATCTTTGGCAAACCACTCTGTCTGGGACATCACCATCCAAAGAAACAGCAGGAGACAAATTGATAACATAGGCAACAATGTTAAGTGCTTCTGCCCAAAATTTATTTGGAAGTTTAGCTTCTGAAAGTAAGTATCTAACTCTCTCAACTAGAGTTCTATTCATCCTCTCTGCCAAACCATTCAATTGAGGCGTCTTGGGTGGAGTTTTCTGATGACGAATTCCTATGTTCCTTACAATAGTTATCAAAGGGACCTCAATATTCGCCACCACTATCAGTGCAAATACATTTTAATTTCTTCCTCGTCTGTCTCTCAGCTAAGGCCTGGAATTCGTTAAACACGCCACGTGATTGATCTTTATATTTCAAAGGATATACCCAGAGCTTACGAGAATGATCATCAATGAAGGTCACAAAGTAAAGTGCATCACCGTTTGACTTTACTTTAAAAGGACCACACAAATTCGAGTGTACTAGCTCCAATAAATCAGACTTTTTCGAAGGAGGATGGCTATGAAAGGTAACCCTTTTTTGTTTGCTAGCTAAATAATGGATACACCTTTTCAGCTTTGCTTATTTCACTCCAGAAAGAAAACTTTTCTTAGCCAAACACGTAATCCCCCACTCGCTTATATGACTCAACCTTCTGTGCCACAATTCTGATAAAGTGTCACTTTCCACCAGATTTATGGAGTCATTAAGAATAGAGACTTGTGTCACATATAAATGACTCCATAAATCTGATAAAGTGTCACTTTCCACCAGATTTATGGAGTCATTAAGAATAGAGACTTGTGTCACATATAAATGACCAGACTTGACTTTTCGAGCCACTACTAATGAGCCCTTGGTGAGCTTCCATTGGCCATTAAAGAGGGCATTATAGTAACCTTCACCGTCTAATCTTCCTGCGGAGATCAAATTGAAAGGAAAGTCTGGAGCATGCTTGACATCTTGAAGAACTAACGTTGAACCATTATTAGTTTTCAAACAAATTGTACCAACACCAAACACCTTAGCTACACCGACATTGCCCATTTTTAACACTCCAGAATCAACATGAGCATAAGATGAGAAAAAATCTTTTCTTGGTGTGACATGTGAGGTAGCTCCAGAATCTACTATCCAGTTTGTCTCATGAGATACCAAATTGATAACATTTTCATCATAAGCAAAAAGAAGGTCATCTCGAACAATAGCAGCAAAATTGTTCTCATTATTTTCAACTTTCTTTCTTTCTCTAATGTCTTGCAACAACTTGTGGCAAAACCTTTTGATATGTACTTTCTTGCTACATTGGTTGCATGTAATATTATGGTATTTGGACCTTGACTTACTTTTACTTTTACCTCTATTCCTCGAGCCTCTTGTTCTATCTCTCCCCCGGTCTTGTGTAACCAAGATATCTGCTTGCGAGGACGAACCCTGAAATTTTCTCCTTACTTCCTCGTTCAACACACCACTCTTGGCATATTCCATGGTCACCTTACCTCCAGGAGCTGAATTTGTCAAAGAAACACGAAGAGTTTTCCAAGAGTCAGGCAGAGTATTAAGAAGCCAAAATCCTTGTATCTCATCATCAAAATTAACTTCTATTCCAGACAGCTGATCAAGGACGCCCTGAAAATCATTTATGTGATCAAAGATAGGGCTGCCTTCCTTGTATTTAAAGGTCATCAATTGCTTTAGCAGGAACAACTTGTTGTTCCAAGTTTTTGAAGCATAAAGAGTCTCTAGTTTTTCCCACAATGATCTTGTATGTGTCTCGTTTACAATATGGTTGCGAACATTATCTTCAAACCATTGTCGTATATATCCACATACTTGTTGGTGCTCGAAATCTCAATCTTCATCAGATATACTCTCGGGTTTATGAGATGAAAAAACGGGTAGATGCATCTTCTTCACGAACAACAAATCTTTCATCTTGCTTCTCCAAACATTATAATTTCTCCCATTTAAACATACCATCTTAATCATATTCGCCTCCATTCCGTAACAACTTGGATAAATAACCAAGGCTCTGATGACACTGTTATGTCGAGGAAGAGGCAAACCCGAAAATAAAGAAGATAAAGAACACCAAATTTAACGTGGAAAACCCTTCAAATCGAAGGTAAAAATCACGAGATCACAAAGATCCAAAAAGCTCCACTATAATAATAAGAGGGTTACAAAAGTTCTCCAAATTGTCTACACAACAAGTTCCAAACACGGACCAACAATAGCAACAAGAGCACAAACAAATCAATTGAAGAAAGAAGAGAATCCACAAAAATGAAACTGCTGTTCGAGGCTCGAAATCAGATTCTACGGGCCTCCAAATCCGATCTCCGCCGTTCAAATCCAAGACCAAGATGTTACGAACACTCAGTCAAAATCTCAGCCCGATCCAACGGTTAACGAATCGAAAACGTGATTTGAAGTTGGCTGGTCGAAATAAAAATCTGCAGCAAAACGAATACTTTTCTTCTCTCTTCTCTCTTGATGAATACTCTCTCAAAAACCACTCTTATGTGTTTAAGTCTTTCAAAGAATTGTACCACTGAGCATAGAACAATTCTCCAAGATTGTTCTATTTATAGATAATGAGTGGTGCTTTCTCTTAAAGCCAAAACCAACCCTAAATAGGAATAAATACCGAATCCAATTCCGAATAGAAATTGAAACTCAAAGAGAATAAGATTAGGCCATTAGGCCTTTGGCTGGACAACATGAGCATGTGCCCAACAGATCAAAGGCGGCAATTTTAATTCTATGGGTTCATGACTCAGATTCGTTCCAATAACTGAATCCATAGTTATGGTTTCATAGTTCAAATATCGCAATTTCAATGAATTTTACACATGTAAATCAAGGTCTAGACAAAAAATTATGCGTTCAAATGAACCCCGGCTGGATCCACCCCTGATAGGGATTATATTGTATTCTATTAATTAATAAGTACGTACATATAAAAAGCAATTTAGATTAAATGTTGGTATATTACCCGAGTCTGGTTCCAGCATGACCAGTTAGCTTAGACAAGGAGAAAATCATGAGATCATCATCAGCAGGAGCTGGAATTGCTGTGAACTGAGGCCAATAATAGACCCTATCAAAAATGTATTTCACATTTGGGCCGCCTTTCAGAACTGGACCTTCTAAATTCCCTTCTGGATTGCTAGGTGAAGTCACAAACTCAAACACATCTCCATCAATATCAGAGTTGTTCAACATGGATGGATCTCCTATAAATTCATAATGTCGTGTTTGCAAGTAGTCCGTTTGAAGCTTATAGAACTGACAAAACCAAAACCAAAACCAGCTTAATTAGTATTCAAAACTCAAGGATAATGTCGATGGATGTGAGTAATGGAGAAGAAGGTACGAACCGGATAATGAGGAGGTTTCGCGACAAATTTTGCAGGGTAAGGAGAGGAAGAATAATTCTCCATGGAAAGAGAATGAACTACAGCATTGAGTAGGCGACTAGCGCCTACACCAATAGCGATGTATCTTCCATCTGTAATAGCGTTCTTGGCATTTGAATGTAACTTTCTTATGGTTTTCTCCAGCTCCTGGGAAAGGTGAGAGGTTGGATCAGGAAAGGAATAGGCCATTCTATGCCAACCTGCTGTCACTACTGCACTGCTTTCTGCATTTTCCATCCAGAATGGCTCATAGAATAGAGGATCCCAACTACATTAACGAGTTAAAAAGATTTGTTACTAAATATAAAAAGAAAATAAACACATAAACAAGTTTGCATACATACTATCCTCCCTGTACCCTACTTGTGGGAATTCAATTGGTTGTTGTTGTACAAAGAAGTAAGGGGATTTAACATATACTACTCCTACATATAAATAAAAGATAATTTTGGACTCCAAGATTTGAACGAGTTTTAAATTGTAATCCTTTTAAGTTACCGGATTCTATACTAGATTTCTTAGAACAAATACATGATTTGAACAAAAGTTACTGAGTTCGGCGCACTCTACCTCTGACCCTATTTGGCCTAGTATATATTTCCAGCAAAAGTGGTTCGAATGAATCTCCTTCCCCACCCTTACTCTGCCTATGCTTGTTACAAAGAAACCAAAACAAAAAAAGTAAAGGTAATATGGTAAACCTGAAGGGATATCAGTACGTATTACCCGAAAGCATTAGCAGAACAGTTTGGGATAAGTACAGAGCAATCAGGTCCAGTATAACAAGTATAACATTCACAAGTAGGAATTCCATCTACAACAAGGCCATCAAGATAGGCTTTTCCATGGCCTGAGCATGAAATTGAGGCTACTGCTTCTGCTTCCTCTGCTGCTCTCTGGCTCCAACTCAGCTTTCCCTGATTCTTCTTCTCCTGCTCTCTCCATTTGCTCTTTGACTCCAACTCTTTAATAAAAAAGAATATATTCATGCTTAATAGTATTAAAACCAAGAGATACATAACATAGTTACACATCTCAATCTTTGCCATAATCTCTGGTCTGGGTTTCCTTTCTTCTTTGAAATGTTTGTGACTCTTTGTTGCAAAAGAGTAGTGTATTTGTTGGGAAATAGTATCCCCACATGTAAATATTAATATCCACGGTAACTAATAAGAATAAGACATTAAAGACAACGTGGAAAATATAATATATGAGTGAAACAATAATGAGAAATTTTCCACTCGCAAAAGAATACTATACAAAGTCTGGAGAGACTATTACAAATTCAAAAATAACAACTCTTTTTTATTGTATACAGCACACTTATGATATAATAATACTCGAACAATCTTTAACTTTTTCTTGACAGACTGTTTTCTTCACTGTCTGTGAACTGCTGCTCTATTATTGTTCGGAGGACAGTTCACTAAGTTCTCGTTACATGCGGAATACAGAAAAGAATCGGATTATAAGGGTCTATTATATGTAGTCTTATCCTATATTTTTGTAAGAAGTTGTTTTCACGGCTTCTCACTCTATTTTTCGGGGTCTTGAAATGAAACAAACAAGGATTCTACTATCTTATAAGTAAGGTTGTGCATAATTTGATAAATACCGAATTACCATACCGAAACCAAAATTTTTGATAGTTGGTATTTAGTATTTTAGTATTTGGTATGATATTTGGTTTACATTTTAAATAAATTTGATATTAAATATGATATTTGGTATTTTAAAAAAAAATACTGAAATACCAATACCGTACCAAATATATATTGGATTAATTTTAAATATTCTGTCATCCTTGCAGCCCGCATTCACCGGAGGGCTTCAGGAGAATATTTATAATTCCATGTTCTTTTGTTAAAGCTTGTGCGCTACCTATTTTTGTCTATGTGATTAATGGTTATTACCTGAATGGTTTATGTAAATAACGCTTGTGAAAAATTTATTTTGGTCACATTTTGAGAAGCTTACTGATGTCTGGTGCATTATGAAAATGCAAGTTAGAGCTTTAGATCAGGCGTACCACACGTTGATAAAGTCTGTAAACATTATTCTAATCTTATGCTCATGTTTATTAAAGTCCCATATGATGTGTAATGTTGTTATATTCATAAGATTGGTTTTGCTGGCTAGTTATAATTTTAATTTTACTGGCTAGTTAAGGTATTATTTTTCCTTAAATATAAGGTTCAAGTTGCTTTAGAATCGAACAACTGAAGTTACCGTACCGTTTTAATTAAGTACGATATTGATATAGTATTTTAAGATACCAAATATTAAAAATACCAAACTGAAATGTCTAAATATTGTACGAATTAATGAACAACCTACTTATGAGTGAGAGTTTAGCTAGTCTACGTCAACATGGTAGCTTGCATCAGGGGTATTTCTGATATTTCAACATATTTTCATGCTTCAATGTGATGTGCTAAGTGCAATAATGTGAGTACCTTTTCTTTATGGCCCCACCCGAACATCATTTCACACGTGTTTGTCAATGGGTGTATTCAAAAGTGGGTTGCAGTAGCAATATTTTGATGAATCATGCCTAGTAAATTTTATCATTTTATAACCAACTCTCTGCAAATAAAAGTAAACTATTATTGCATTATTTGGAAGTACCTTATATTAAAAAATTATTTTTTTATATAATTAGAGTGAACAATAAATTTGTCTATAGCTCAACAAAAAGGAATAACATCTTCAAAAATTAAAAACTATCGAGCTCAAACAGACAATAATTGAGAAAATCACAAGTACTACGCCAAACGCTACATCTGTAACATTTTGAAACTTTAGATCCCTGCAGGTAATGATCCGGAAAAGAAAATAGATAAATAAATTAACTTTTGCTATAAGGAAGTATGGAATACAAAAAAGGAAGCCGCACCCAGAAACACAATGCTCTTTGTTTTAAATTATGTGGATTTATTTGATTGGACACAAAGTTTTATGAAAAAATAAATATTTTGGAATTTATGTTACTAAACAAATCAAAAAGGAATTCAAAGTATTTGTGTGATTATAGAAACTTCTCATTAAGGATAAAATTAAAAATTTAAGCTAAACTGTAAAAGTTATTTTTTTTTTTAAAAATGGATCAAAAAGGAAATAATTCACATAAACTGGAACAGAGGGAGTAAGATTTAGAGCCCGTTTGGACATAACTTTTTTTTCTTTTTTCCAAAAAAATTCAGCGTTTGTTCATAAAATTTTCAATTTTCACTTGAAGATGCATTTTGAAAATTTTCAAAAATTTGAGAAACTCCAAAAAGTTATTTTTCAAAATTTTCACTCAAATCACTCACAAAACTTCAAAAACAACCCAAACTGAAGTTTATATCCAAACACAACTCTAAATTTTAAATACCATTTTCACTTAAAATTTTTGTTCATCATTATTTGGAATTTTACAATTCTTATGTCCAAACGCCTACTTAAGGAAAGTGTATTTCCTAGAAGGAAAAAACAAAAATAGGAAAGGTGTATTTGGTTTGGTTACACAGAAATATGGATATAGGGAATTTGACATGTACAGATTTAGCAAGGTGGTGAAATGATCATTGTGGGCTCCACTCTATTTCTTACTAAATTTATTAATGTGACGTCGGCTTATGGCTTGACTCCCTTCCCAAAAGGCACTACTAATGCCCAGTCACAATCAACGTGTCCCTTTACCAAGTCTTGTTACGTTTGTGCAAAATCTCAATCATTATCTTTCCTTTTTTCTTTATTTATTTTGATTGGGTGGATCCCACAATATAACATCAACCTCAATTAATCGTTGGATTTACAAAAAATTAAAAAAGAAAAGGAAAAAACATTTAAAGTGCTAACATAAGAGCCATCATTTTCGCTTAGAAATCCAATAAAATAATGAGAACTTACATAAATGAGTAATTAAAACTTTTCTATGTGAACAATAAGAAAATTAAAAATTACTCACTTTAACTTTTGCGAGGATCCTTCAACCGAACAATATCTTTCATTTACTACCTTTTGGGCTGCCGTGATAATTGGTAAAGAGCAGTAATTAAATTTTGGCCACCATAATCACGTGCTATGCAAAGACCAAAAATAAATGGGTAAATTTTATTTCATGCTCTTCTTTCAAACAAAATATCCAACCAGACCCTTTTCTCTCCTCCCCTTGTTCTTTCCCAATTCTAAGGTAATGTCCTCTTTTCTTTTTCGGTATTCTTGCACAGTTAAGTGCACTGGTTTTTGTATCTATGAAGCTGCATGCTCTACTTGTTTTAATAATCTACCAGAAACATGTTCGATATTTTACAGTTGTTTCCTTGCTCCTTAATTTTTTTTTTTTTGTAGCTGCTGTACTACTGGATTTTTAGGATCTCATTTTATTATTCAATGGAGCTGCNGGGGGGGGGGGGGGGGGGTCATAGGACACATAAAGGTGGTAAATAATATGGAAAAATATATTTCAGCATACATAGTTAGCTTATCCCCTAATTAATTCAGTCAAAATAAAAAGAACGCAAAAAGAGAAATCATATAATTGGACAATGAAAATGCAACCATATTTGGCAGCAGAATAAGTTGTAATGTGTATAACCAACCATATTTGGCAGCAAAGTAAAAGTTGTAGGTGTCAGAACCAATCAGTTTTGATTGGTTAAATCAGCGGTGCGTTTAGCTGTAAATAGAAGCGTCGGTTTCTTAGCTTATGTACACCACAACAGGGGAGAAACGTGAGGATAGTAGAGAGTGAGAGTAATGGTATAATGAGGGTTCTTTCTTTAAAATGCAGATTCATATGTATAATGTTTCACTACAACAGTATTATATTTACGTGTGCAGTAGTCGATTGAAGTGATGTTTACGTGTACTAATAATATAAAAATTCTCTACATTTTCTCTCAGCTACTCCTTTGCCATGCTTTATTTCTTATTTTCTACCCTTTTTCTTGAGCTTGAAGTGACTTTGCCTATGGATCATGGATGAGGACACTAATTTAGTCAGAGCAAACATTGAATATGTTCCCGAGGCAAAAAGTTTAGTGATCTCAAAAATTGGCTATATAATGCCAGTATAGATCTATTCTGCATTTTTTATTGTTGGAAGATGGGCAGATTTCGTGGAGATATTTTAGGGATACTAATGTGACTGTTCTATTTCTTAATGATTTTATGGGATTCGATGGAGTTTCAAATCTATCCTTAGCTTTAACCAAGATCATGTTATTTAATTTGTTGTCTATACTATTCAATAAAAGTAAGCTGGGGTTTTGAAGTTTTTATCATATACGCAAAATTAAGCTGGTCGTTTGATGTTTCTATATTTATGCGATATGTAATATGTTAATACATTAAATTTTTAATACGATTGGCATTTCTAACATGAGGAAATTAAAGTTACGGGAGCATTACAGGAATGGTGTTTACGACTAATACTTTTTGCTGCCTACCAGGGAAAATATTTCTTTCGTACTAAACACACCCTTAATGTTCAGAGAATTAGTAGAGCTCGTCCTAAAGCAATTTCTTTGATTTGAATTCTGTAATGGATCAAAATGAATGGACAGATTTCTTTACGTTTTTTTAATCACCAGCTCTTCCTCGAACAAATGAGAATCACATGTTAACATAATAACTATTATTAGTCAACAATCATTTTAATAATAAAACTCAACAAATTAATTCAGATTTCAGAATCCAAACTGAGCAGCTCTTTTATTGATTAAATGTTATTAAAGATCAAGGATCCAGATCTGGATAGACAGAGAGCTAAAATGTCAAGGGATCTATAATCCATGCTCACAAGTTACAACTGTCAAAAGCAATTTATAAATAGTAAGTAGCTTACGTACATGGTGTGAAGGACATTTTGAAGTTTCAACTACCTAAACCAAATTGACAAAAGGAGAAAGCCACTTCTACAGGTTCTATACACTACCCCTATGTACAGCTCAATATTCATTTTCTTCGCCTCGTAACAGATCAAGAAGTTATTCGTCGGGATCGTGCAACTATCGCTCGACTCAGCCTTCCCTCCCACACAACACTTCTCTGTGTGGCACACTCAGTAAGGTGATATCAATTACTACAAGTATCTATAAAATATGATTGGAAGCATACCTGAGGTAACAAAGAGCCCCAAGAAGTCCACATGGAGTATGGCAGAAGAAATCAAGAAGAATCTTGAGTTCATTGAAGAGGTGACTAGCAAAGTTGATGAGGTCCAATGTAGAGTTCTTGCTGAAATCCTCTCCCAGAATGCACATGTTGAGTACTTGCAGCGCCATAATCTCAATGGCTGCACTGGTAGAGAGACATTCAAGAAAGCCGTACCTGTCATCATTTACGAAGATATACTGCCCGATATCAACCGTATAGCCTATGGTGATAAATCTCCTATTCTATGCTCCAAAACCATCTCTGAACTATTTACAAGGTTCTCCTTCGATCCTTTTTAATTTCCTGAATAGAAAGTGGAGTATAAAATTCCTATATATCACTCTCTCTCATTTTGGATATATAGTATATATTAACTTATGTGACCATCTCATTAAGCCGCTTAAGCTGTAAGAGAAAACACACTTGTATTTATTTAATTAGGACAACAATACATGCATGTTGCTCTTGCAATATATATAATTAATATTTCCTAAAATTTTGATGTACTACATGCAGTTCTGGTACGTCTGGAGGGGAAAGCAAATTGATACCCACAGTAGAGGGAGAGTTTGACAGGAGATCAGTACAAATTCAAAACCTTGTGATGTCTGTGATGAGCCAAGTGGCTCCAGATTTCGGAAAGGGCAAAGGGATGTATTTCATGTTCGTAAAGTCTGAAGAGAAGACCCCAGGAGGATTACCAGCTCGCTTTGCTTCAACAAGTATTTACACGAGTCCTCATTTCAACTACAGTCGTCTTCATCACCCCCACTTTAACTACACTAGTCCGACTGCAACCATTCTTTGCTCAGACTCTTACCAAAGCTTGTACTCCCAAATGCTTTGTGGCCTCTGCCAAAACCAAGAAGTCCTCCGTGTTGGCTCGCTTTTTCCAAGCGGCTTCATTAGTGCCATCCGATTCTTGGAGAAGCACTGGTCTCTACTTTGTAACGATATCCGAACCGGAACTCTTAACACCCAAATAAGTAATCCTTCCGTGAGAGAGGCAGTGATGGAAATCCTCAAACCTGACCCAAAGTTAGCTAATTTCATTGAGGCTGAATGCAGCAAAGATTCATGGCAAGGGATCGTCACTAGGTTGTGGCCTAATGCCAAGTATGTGGATACTATTGTGACTGGCTTCATGTCACAATATATACCGACCCTTGATTATTATAGCAATAGCCTCCCTCTTGTTAGTACCGTATATGCTTCCTCAGAATGCCACTTTGGAATCAACTTGAACCCTTTTTGTCGGCCCACTGAAGTATCTTACACACTTATTCCCACCATGTGCTATTTTGAGTTCTTACCATATCATGGAAACAGTGGAGTCATTGATTCTATATCCATGCCCAAGTCGCTTAATGAGAAAGAACAACAACAGTTGGTTGATTTGGCTGATGTGAAGATTGGTCAGGAGTACGAGCTTGTCGTTACCACATATTCTGGTACGGTATTTTCAAATGCCAAATGAAAAGCTCTTGACATTTTTTTCCCATTTATCTGTCAAACATGCATGTTTGCCAACGCTTAGCTTTGCTTGAATTTTGTGCCATTTCAGGACTCTATAGGTACAGAGTTGGTGATGTGCTTCGGGTTGTTGGATACAAAAACAACGCCCCTCAATTCAACTTCCTATGCCGGGAAAATGTAATCTTGAGCATTGGTGCTGACTACACTACTGAAGTTGAGCTACAAAATGCAGTAAAAAATGCAGTGGGGAATCTGATGCCATTTGATGCACATTTAACCCAGTACACCAGCTATGTCGATTTCACCACCATTCCAAGCCACTATGTCCTATTTTGGGAGCTGAGTGTGAATGGCTCTATCTCAATTCCTCCTTCAGTCTTTGAAGCGTATTGCCTCACGGTTGAAGAATCTCTAAACTACTTCTACTGCGAGGGCCGTGCGTCTGAGAAATCCATCGGGCCTCTAGAAATCAGGGTGGTGGAAACTGGAACTTTTGACAAGCTCATGGACTATCGCATTAGCTTAGGTGCTTCCATGAACCAATACAAGACACCCCTATGTGTGAAATATGCACCCTTTATTGAGATATTGAACTCTAGGGTCGTGTCCAGCTACTTCAGTCCCATGTGTCCAAAATGGGTTCCTGGCTACAAGAAAAGGGACAACACAACTTAAATGTCTAACATTTCTCTGCTTGTAGCTTCATTCACTATTCAGAAAAAAGACAACCATTTGTGGATTATTTTAGCGATTCAAAATCATCCCAACTATGTTACTCTTTCATGAACATGGTATGGATTTGTGTTTGTCACAAACAAACAACGCTAATGGCGAAACCAAGATTTAAAGGTTACGGGTTCTAATCTTATCACTCAATCCTAGCGCGTTGTAATTCACTACTAAAAATAAGGAAAAAACCAACCAAGCCATACCGACCAACGTTGGTCGGTAAAAAAAAAGCGATCAAAAAACCGTCCAACACGAACGTAAACTACTGAAAAAATATTTTATATTTTTTAAAATTAAATACCGACCAAAGTTGGTCGGTATAATGGTCAAAAAGTTGACCAAAGTGGTCAGACTTGGTTAGTCAAAGAAACTTTATGATTACCGACCAACTTTGGTCGGTAATGTGGACCCAATTTTTTAAATTTTAATAATTATATTATTATTTCAAAATATTTTATAAAATTAAAAGAATTTATATTTAAGATTACGGACCAAAGTTGGTCGGTTATTGCAGGCGAAATATTCACCGACCAACTTTGGTTGGTATATTTTATTTCCTGGAAAATAACCGACCAAAGTTGGTCGGTTATTAGGTCAAACATGGTCAAACTTTTGAATAACTTTAATATTTACGATCTAAATAATATAAATGTAATCCGTTAACACATTAATTAATACAATAACATATACTATAACAAGCTATATATAGTTAAAGTAGTACAACGAAGTGTGTGTGTGTGTGTATGAACACGAAGCGCTAGGACCACAGGGTCAGGTTCTTTTGGAGATAGACTTGTGTAGAAGCAATAATCTAATTAGTATATATGTAATGACCCAACCGGTCATTTTGCGTATCAGGACGCCGTTCCCCTAAATGAGACTTCCCGTAGTGGCTTATTATGATTTATGACTTGCGGGGACGGCTGGTTCGGGATTCGGAAGCGTTTAGAGTTGTATAGGAACACTTGGTTCCTTAAGGTTGGCCTTTAAGACCAAAGTTTGACTTCGGTCAACATTTTGAGTAAACGACCCCGGAATCGAGTTTTGACGGTTCCGATAGCTTCGTATGATGATTTTGGACTTGGGTGTATGTTCGGAATGGGTTTTGGATGACCCTGGGGCGTTTCAGTGCCCAGTATCGAGATTAGAGTTTCCTTAAGTTTGAAATTTGGTTTGGAGCGTGTTTTTGTGTTATCAAGGTCCGAACAGAATTCCGAGACCGAGAATAGTTCCGTTATATCATTTATGACTCGCTTGCAAAATTTGGGGTAATTCCAAGTAGTATAGGTTGGTTCGGTGCATTGAAAGCGAATTCTAGAACTTTAAGTTCAAAGTTTGATTCAATTTGGTTTTGGGGTCTAATTCTTAGTTTCGTTGTTGTTTTTCGCGTTCCGGAAATTCGAGCGAGTCCGTATCATGAATACAGACCTGCCAGTGCCTTTTGACGGGGTCCCGAGGGGCTCGGGTGAGTTTCGTACCCCTCAGAGTTAAATTCAAAAAACCAGATTTTCACTGACTGGTTTCCTTCAGTGCGATCGTAGGTGCAATGATGCGATCGCATAGAAGGATTTGGTAGGGTGTGGGAAAATGCCCTGTGCGATCGCATGGGCTTGTCTGCGTTTGCATAGGGGTGATTTATGGCGTGGCCCAGTTTTGTTCTCTGCGTTTGCACTCCCTCCCCCGCAGTCGCACATGCCTGGCCCAATTACTCTCCGCGATCGCACAATAGACTTTTCAGGGGTCCTGTCCGTTGACTTGTGCGATTGCACTGCCCCAGCTGCGATCGCACACAAGGGGCAGCTGCGCAGTGTTAGATTTAAACGGGACTTAGTCCCATTTTAGCCATTTTTCTTCACTTGTGGCGATTTTGGGAGCTTTCAAAGAAGAGATTTCACCTAGCAACTGAGAGGTAAGTGATTCCTATATAATTTAAGTTGAATACTTGAATTTTTATGTAGATTAACACACTAATTAGTGGAAAATCATGGGTTAGAGTGAAAAGCCTAAGTTTTATGAAAAATGGGAGAAATTCCAAGAAATTTGCCATGGAATCACACAAAACTATATATTAATGATCCTTAGGATATGGGTGATTGATTACTTCAAAAATTTTCGGAATCCGAGCATGTGGGCCCAGGGGTGTATTTTAGAATTTTTCAAATAAGGTGAAGTAACTAAGTAAATAGGAGAATTCCATAATTTTGAGCACAAATTGATATATTTGTATAACATTTGGCTAGTTTCGAGTCCTTGGGTGACGAGTTTGGAGTTTCCGAGCGTGTTCTTGACCCGGAGAGTAGGTTCGACACAAGGTGAGTCTCCTTTCTAACCTTGTAATTGTCCCCATAGGTGATTATAAATGGTTTTTTGTCCTTATTTGCGGGGGGCTACGCACGCACAAAGTGACGAGAGCCTGTGCGCAGCTACTATTATGCCTTGTCGGGTAGTTTAGGACTCACAAGCATGCTTTACGTGTTATATCTGTGATCTTGCATATGTTCTAAGTAGTCTAATATCCCCGAATCTCTCATGTAGGCCTAAGAAGTAATGCTTTGAAGTTGACATTATTAAATTCTCACCCTGTTAGTATGTTCCCTGCTAAATTATCTGGAATCTCCTACTAATCATGTATTTATACGGGAACTCGAGTCGCACAGATGATTCGCGAGCGGGGCAGTCCTAGTATTATATTAACCCGAGTCGCATGAATGATTCACGAGAGGGGCAGATAGATGCATCTATGGTTCGGGCCGTTCGACCCTCGGCAGTGCATATTTACTTTTCACATCGTAACGACCGTACGTTCATAGCCTGTTATATGTTTGGTAATTTGTGAGAAGCCCTGTATTATAACTGTTGATTTCATGAAAGAAAGAAGGTTAAATAGCTTGTATGCCATGGAAAGGGATGGCGTGAGGGTACTAGAGATTGTTATTTGATGCTCATTTCCTTATTACTGTTCATTACTGCTATTACTGATTTGCCTGTATTCATTTCACATTGTCTGACCCTAGTAAGTATCACGTCGACCTCTCGTCACTACTTCTTCGAGGTTAGGCGGGATACTCACTGGGTACATATCTGTTTATATACTCATGCTACGCTTCTGTACTTAATTGTACAGGTTCTGAGGCAGGTGCATCTGGTTATCCGACCGGAACTTGACCCTGGGAGTATATTCTGGACCTGACTCCACGGTGAGCTGCTTCCCTTGGCGACTCTCAGCAGCACTATGGAGTTATCTTTTGTTTATTTCTATCTACTTCTTTCAGACAGTAGAACAATTTATTTCATCTTTTGTATATTCTACTAGTTCGCCTGTAGACTTGTGACACTAGTTCCTGGCACACACATAGTAGACTTCATATTTTTGGGACTGTATATGTTGGTTCATGATCCTTGTGACTACATTTACTTAAGTTGGCTAATTTATCCGCTTCTACTTAAATGTTCTAAGCTTAAAATTTGGTAAGTGTGGGGATGATTTATCAATAAGGAAATTTCACTAGTAAGCAAACTGTTGGCTTGCCTGACCCCGGTGTTGGGCGCCATCACGACCTGAGTTAGGATTTTGGGTCGTGACAACATGGTATTAGAGCACTAGCTTCACGTAGGTCTCACAGGTCATGGGCAAACCTAATAGAGTCTTGCGGATCGATACGGAGACGTCTGTATTTATCTTCGGGAGGTATAGGGTATTAGGAAACCTCTCTTTATTCATGATCTATCGTGCAGTTGATGGTTTACTAAATCTCATTCTTCTATTCTCTCACAGATGGTGAGGATCCGTACATCTGTCAGAGGCCGGGGGAGGGCACCAGCCCGAGGTAGGGGATGGGGGCATCCTAGATCTATTCCAGTTGCACCACCAGGGGATCCTACTATAGAGGAGCAGGGGGAGGTTCCCCCAGCGGGTCCTGCTCCAGTGTACTTCATGACGGCGCCAGGCTTCTAGGAGGTCATGGGCCGTATGATTAGATTTATGGATACTATTTCCCAGGCTGGTTTATTTCCAGCAGATCCTGCCACATCTCAGGTAGGAGGGGGAGCCCAGACCACTACTGCCCAGGATGCAGGCCAGACAACAGCACTTCATCATACCCCGAGTACACTGCCCGTGGGTGGGGTCCAGCCTGTAGCAGCAGCACCTGAGCCTAGACCAGCTGTGGACGACCATCCACATAAGTTATTGGACAGATGGACTCGATTGCACCCTCCAGTCTTCGGGGGTGAGTGAGGCGAGGATGCCCAGGATTTCATTGACAGGTGCAGGGACATACTGCACAACATGAGGATACTAGAGTCCCATGGAGTGGACTTCTCTACTTTCCAGTTAGAGGGCAGAGCTCGCAGATGGTGGCCATCCTATATTCTCAGCAGGCCAGCAGATTCTCCTCCTATCACTTGGGAGCAGTTCACTCAGATGTTTCTAGAGAGATATATCCCACCCTCTGAGAGGGAAGAGCTGCGGTATCAGTTTGAGCAGCTGGAGCAGGGACAAATGTCAGTAACAAATTATGAGGCCAGATTTTCAGAGTTGTCTCGCCATGTACTCATGATACTACCTACCGATGCTGAGAGAGTGTGGAGATTTGTAGCCGGGTTGCATCCAGGCACTAGGGCCAACATGACCCGAGAGGTGGAGATGGGGACTCCTTATCATCTGGTAATGGAGATTGCTCGTAGGATCGAGGGTTACCGGTCGAGGATCAGGGAGCAGGCACCGCAGGATAAGAGAGCCAAATATTCCGGGTATTTCAGAGGTGCCCCAGATAGGGGCAGAGGTCAGTTTGGTAGGGGTCAGCCCAACAAGCCCCCATATTCAGCACCCCCACCACCACCTCCTCGTGGTGCTCCAGTGAGACCTTATTTCAGCGCTACGACAGAGGGTTCTCACCGTCCCCCAGTTATCCAGGGTTTTTCTACATGGCAAGGGATCATCACTAGGTTGTGGCCAAATACCAAGTGTGTGGATACTATTGTGACTGGCTTCATGTCACAATATATACCTACCCTTGATTATTATAGCAATAGCCTCCCTCTTGTTAGTACCACATATGCTTCCTCAGAATGCCACTTTGGAATAAACTTGAACCCTTTTTGTCAGCCCATTGAAGTATCTTACACACTTATTCCCACCATGTGCTATTTTGAGTTCTTACCATATCACAGAAATAGTGGATTCATTGATTCTATATCCATGCCTAAGTCGCTTAATGAGAAAGAACAACAACAGTTGGTTGATATCAAGATTGGTCAGGAGTACGAGCTTGTCGTTACCAATAGTGGAAAGAGTTTAGCCCCATTTCCCCCATTTCTGCTTCATTATATGTGGTTCATCTTCATTTATGTGTGTTGGCTCGGGTTCAGAGTGGTCGTGGTGAGAAATGAGACACTTAGTCTCTTAACTTGGTTCAATAGTGAAAAAATCAATCGGAAGTTGACTTATTTGTAAACGACCCCGGAATGCGGATTTTATGGATCAGATAGCTTCGTTAGGTGATTTGGGACTCATGAGTGTGTTCGGAATGTAGTTTTGATGTCCAGAGTAGAACTAGGCTTGAATTGGCGAAAGTTAGTTTTTGGCGATTTTCGGTTGGCAGTGGAAAATAGGCTATCGGGGTCGGAATGGTATTACGAAAGTTGCAGCTTTGTAATGTCATTTTGGATATGTGTGCAAAATTTCAGGTCAATCAGATGTGTTTTGGCTGGTTTCGGCATCATTGGCGAGATTTAGAAGTTTCAAAGTTCATAGGTTTGAATTTGATGTAATTTTGGTGTTTTATGTTGTTTTTGGTGTTTCGAAGGATCGACTGAGTTTGAATGATGCTATGGGGTGTGTTGGTATGTTTGGTTGGGGCCCCGAGGGGCTCGGGATTGATTTCGGATGGTTGGCGGGGATTTGAACTTAAACAATTTGCAGCAAATGGCTGCTGGTGTAAAGCTACTTGTGTGGCCGCACCTGCGGATGGGTAGCTGTAGGTGTGAAGGTCCATGCGCAGGTGCGAAAGGAGGCTAGGCAGGAGGAGTCCACAGGTGCGAAGCGTTGGCCGCGCCTTTGAAGCCGCAGGTGCAGAGAAGAGATCGTAGGTGCGAGAATTTGGTATGTTAGTGGGATTTCGCAGGTGCGCACTTGGGACCGCAGGTGCGGGTAAAGGTCCGCAGGTGCGGATTAGCTGGGCAGAACAGTATAAAAGAGTGCCTCCGCGAAATTTTGGTTATTCTTCCATTGTTGCATGTGGGTGGAGCTTATTTGAGATCAAATTGAAGAAAGNGTTTCTATGCTATTTTGTTCGGATTAGGCTTGTAATTTGAAGAATTAAAGTAGAAAAAGTTTGGAAAAATGGGAGGAGGTTTGGAAGATTCTTTTGGCGATTTGGGTAGGCAATTGTGGTCCGATTGTGGTGTTCTTGGTATGTGTAGAATCGTGGGAGGACAAGGTTTCTAGTGATGTAAATTTTATCGAATTCTGAGACGTGGACCCGGGGCTCAGGTTTGGCCGAATTTCGAGAATTGTGTGTAAATTGATAATTTTCGATTGGGTTTTGTTCCTTTAGCATATATTGATGATGTTAATCTGGTTTTGGTTAGATTCGGAGCAATCATGAGACAATTTGAGAGGAAAGAACATTGCAGATTAGTGTTGTGGCCTGGTAGAAGTAAGTAATGGTTATAAATCTTGTCCTGAGGGTATGAAACCCCGGACTTCATATTTCCTACTGTTTTTAGAATGGCGCACATGTCAGATGACGAGTATGTGGTGCGCACTGATATTTGGATTGGACTTGGTCCTCTCCGCGACAACTATTGAGTTGCATATTTTACTCTAAATCATATGTTAAACTGTGTTCTAAACACTAGTGCTATATTTGGGCTATAAGCCATGTTTGGGGCATCGTGCCGACTTTTTAAAACCCTTGGGGGCTTTTTATTGCCATTTCCTCATTGTTTATCGATGATTTACACCCAGTCACATTGTGCTTAATGTTTTTCGAAACTCAGCATGGTTTACACTATTTTAAGATATAAAATGATGTTTTGGGTCGAGTACCCCATTTTACTGATACGCTCGAGGGGCTTTTGAGAGGTTTTGACCGAGTGAGGCAGGGGGCCTGATTTGTGAGGATATGATACGCCACGAGGTGGCCTGATATTAGCGCTTGGTCTGAAGGAGACCCTCCGGAGTCTGTACACACCCCTAGTGAGCGCAGGTACCTACTGAGTGCGAGTGCCGAGTGACGAGTGATTGGGAGGCATGAGTGACTGTGAGGTATGCCCGAGGGGCTGATTATGATACATGTTTTTGCTCGAGGGGCTACTTATGATTTTACCACTTTCACTCTGAACTTATGAAATATGTTTTTCCCGAGGGACCTTTTTATGATTTTCAGCATTTTTACACTAAACTTCTTAAAAGTTATGTTGAAACTATTAGCAAGTATATTTCCAAATGATTTTTACTGAAATCGGCTTTTAAGCGTGATGATTTAACGTATACATTGTTGGAAAGAAAGGTTGTGCTTATTGTAAATTGATGAAATGATTTTTATGTGTTTCTTGCTGCTCAGACATGATTTATTTTCATTACTACTGAGTTGGTGTACTCACATTACTCCCTGCACCTTGTGTGCAGATCCATTTGTTAGGGTAGGGTGAGCTATGAATCTGTTCTAGAGATTTCTCGGAGGTTTGCGAGGTAGCTGCATGCGTCCGCAGTCCTTACTATTATAGAATTTATTTTCTTTTGAGTTGTATATTTCTATGTAGATGCTCATGACTTGTGACTCCGGGATCTCGGGGGTTGTATTTAATATTCGGTATAGCTTTAATTGTTTTAAAAATATTTACAAGAAACCTTTATGGGTTATCAGTTTAGTAAAGATGTAAATGAAAGCTTATTATGATTTGAGTGTAGTTTTGGGTGGCCTAGTTCCACGATAGGCGCCATCACGAATGGCTTAGATTTGGGGTCGTGACAAGTTGGTACCAGAGCTCTAGGTTACATAGAACTTACCGGTCATGAGCAGGTTTAGTAGAGTCTTGCGGATCAGTACGAAGACGTCTATACTTATCTTCGAGAGGCTACAGAACCCTTAGGAAATCTCACATTCTTGAATTCATGTAGTGCGAACCCATTGTATTTAGCCAAGAGCGTAACTCTTGAATTCCTTCCATGTATTCGAACGCGCATGAGAGCGCTTGGTATCAGCAGTGCATCGATGACTTGTGACTTCCATGGATGAGATATGATTTTGGCATGTTGGTAATGGGCCAGTCTGGAGGACTTGATGCCGGATTCGTTCTGTGGCTTGAGTGCTGAGATTTCGTTGTGTGGGCACATGTATTTAGGGACTTATATGTCCGTTGATGTCCTTATTGATGGGACTTTGTGACTGGATGCTTATGGTGAGTGTGATTTGATGGTTAGATCTGTTCAGACTGTGATTTGTGACAAAAGTGTTGGCTGGAAATGTGGCAAGATTTATTGAGTCTTTGATTTCTGTCTAGGTTTGGAATATGGCCTTGAGTTGTGAGTATATTGGAAGACCTCTCATGTTGTCTAGTTGTGGATTGAAGCGGATCCTTCTATCGTGTTATGAGTTCCTGCTAATGCCCTTTGGGCTGATCATTTCCCCAGTAGTGTTCATATATCTGATTAGCGGTGTATTCCAACTGTATTCTAACTCCTTGCTATTGTATTCATTGATGGCATCCTGGCATATTCGCGTAGCCAGGAGTAGCATACTCAGTATTTGATGATGGCATTATAAGGATTCAGGGAGGAAAGGCTCTTCGCAAAGTTCTCTGAGTATGAATCTTGGCACAATTCCGTAGCATTCTTGGGATACGTGGTGCCTAGTGAGGGTATCCATGTGGTCAGACGTGTGTCGGTAGAGCTTCCAGAATCTCAAGATTTCTTTGACCACCACTCTAGTGTTAGATCTGCCATCGGCTTCAGGTTCTTACCGTGTATTTTGATGCCTCGAGGGTTGGCGTTGTTTGTGTTCAGATGCAGGAAGGTGTAGCAATTGCGTGATAGTTATGGTATTCATAAGTGTATAGAGAGATATAAGTTGAGTCTAAGCAGGCAGGGGCATCTCCTGCGGGTTGTCCTGGGGTGTGTGATCCTTATGATGTTCTATAGTAAGTTCTCTTCTACCACTAAAGGATATATGTTGTAATTTCAGTTTAGATCGCTTGTGGAAGTTGGCATGACTGTTATAATGGTGAGTGCGAGATTTGTAGATGACTTGATCTGTTAGACGGGTTGTGTTATTATGGGCATTGTGAGTTATTGTTTGTCTTGATCGTTGGCTTTGAGCCAAGTGGGGGAGTCTGTTAATGATAAATTGATTGCACGATTATGTGTGGTATTGATTTCAGTTCGAGGTATATTGGCGGATCAGTTATGACCTGCATATGTGGGGTCTGGGAATGACTCGAGTAATGAAAATTCTTTGATACAGGTTGTAATATACTCTATGGGTAAATGATTTCTATGGAATGATTGAGAGGTAATTGTAAAAGGTGTAGTGTGTGCAGTGTATGAATTTGCCTGTGGCTTCAAGTGAGTGGATTACTTTCCTAGTATGTTAGTGCACAAACGGGTCAGGTCGATTCTGCGTTGGTCAGTGTGATTGAGATTTACGTTGGAGGGTATTAGGAGTTATGGCATTTATACGTTATCATGGATTCTACATATCAATATCAGGAAAGTGAAGGTAATGGCTTTAGGTTCGCAGGAAGTCTCTTCAGGATAAGTATTTTGAATGTGGTACTCTTGGGTATAATTGAGGGGGTATTCAGCGGCTTACGAGCTTTAGACGGTACAGTTTTATGCTTGGGACTTGTGATGTGAGTCTGGGGTTGAGAATTGTGGTATTACGACAAGGAGAAATATCAATTTGAAGGTAAGTTAGAAGAAACTTGGGTAAATAGGGAAACTTGGTAGTAGGTCGGCTCGACATGGTAAGGGATACGATTAGTTCTTTGGGTGTTTCTTAGCAATTCTCTTTGATTTTTGGTGGCCTGCGTAGCTTGGTTGAGTTAGAAGGATTCAGTCCTGATGGTTTGGTGTTGCGCAAATGGGATTCGGAGAGTCCTTGATGGTTTCTGCCACGGTTAGAGACGTATATCTTCTTCTAGCATGAGGAACCTGTGGTGTATAGTGATTTTTCTCATTAGATGGGATCAAATGAAAATTTTCTTGGCCAGTTAAGTACGTAGTTGGCTCGGAAGGGATTATGAAGTTCTCATATTTATCATAGTATGGAAGGGTGTCTGCGGTATGTTGTGTAGAGTTGAGATCTGCATGTGTGGGGTCACAGTTCAGTTCTGGAAGGAAGGTCATAAATTCTTAGGCAACATCGGCAGTTTCAGATGACTTGGTTGATGATATCACTATTGGGTGGCTGATCAGGGTATATATTTCAGAAGGGGCAATGTGTGGAGATTAAGGTGCCTCATTGGTATTGCGACGCTCTCTTGTTGGATCGACTGTAGATATTCAAGGTTGCTTGGTGACACGGAAGAATTATAAGGGTATCCTTGTGGTATGATTGCGTATTTGGGATGTGTCATGTAATCGAGCGGTGGAGTTGAGATCAGCTATAGTAATCCATGCGGTTCATGGACTTCAAGACTGAGAGTTCTCATAAACAAGTTATTTTGTGGTAGTGAACTGTGAAGATGCGAGCAGAGCTAGTCGGAGGTTAGTATGTACCATGATTCCGTCATTGTAAACTTTTGGGTAAGTTATCTATCTGTTGTGGGTGACCAGAGTTAATTTAGGGTTACTGGTAGTCTAATATGGGTGTGTGTTCTGCACCGGGTCAGAATTGTTGGCTACAAATTTCTATTATTGAGGAATGTACCATTCGATTGTGATTGAGTTTATTCATGTTCTAGAGTGATCTATGAGTTACCCTTCGGTGTTGCGAGAAGTGGTGATTATTGGTTATATGCACATATGGTCCGGTTCTAATTGGGCTTTATAGATAGATTTGAGTAAGGTAAGTAATTGGGTGTTGCGGGATTGAGACGTGTCAGTTATATACCTTCTGATTCGTGTGGCATGGTATCGTCCGGTTTTCCCGTGGTTATGGTAATGCACTTTGAGTACTTGATGTCGAATTTCGAATGGTTATTGATTTTGGGCAAGGTGCCTTGAAATATTTCAAGTGGACCAGTGTTTGGATGAGATCGCTCAGTGTAGCGGAGTTATGAGGGGGTATGACCTTTGGTATTGGAATTCGTGTGTTTTGATTTTTATGGTGTGTGCCAGGATTTTAGTATGATGTTGTGATGGTAATTGTTAATGGCAGGATAGTCCTCTCGTGTGAATCTTTCATATAATTTGATTACGTTGGGATGTTGCTATTGAGTGCACGAGTTGCACAAGTTATGGCTCCGAATTGTATTGATGTGTCATGTCATCAGAGTGGTCGTGTTGGATGAGAGGAGGTCATTGGACCCAGAATAAATATTGTCGGAATTGCTTGAACCATAGTTGAAAGGATAAATATCGGGAGTCGGCTTAGAAATCTGCTATACGTCCTGTTTGGGAAGGGGGAGCATCATAACTGGCTGATCGGACGAATGATTGTTAGCTTCTACGTGTTTCTTTCCTCATCGGCAGTATATGAAAGTGTTAGAGCGAGGCTTTTCTTGATAAGAGGTTATGTACAGGTATTGGGTTGTTCTGAGCAGCTATTGTCATTAGGAGTTATCGCTCTGGGTGTTTGAGTCATGCGGTGTATTATGTGATTTCATCTGGGGTGCGTATATGGCTTGATTCAACATGTTCAGACTTGTTCAATTTATAGTTATGGAATTTTGATCTTGTATATTATTTCAGAAGTGGGAATTTGGTTCTAAGGTTTATGGGTCAGGAATAGATTTCAAAATTTCAACGGTGTTGTGCTATTGGACCTATAGGGGATAGGGTGACGTGGGATCACCCCCGGGTATGTGCATGGTAGGCTACGTAGCAATTTGCTGGTGTTGGAGAACAACTCTTGGCCCGTTCGAGGACGAATGTATGTTTAAGTAGGGGAGGATGTAACGACCCGACCGGTCGTTCCGACAGTTTAGCCCTATTTATGGCTCAGATAGCTTCATTTATGTGTGTTGGGTCGGTTGGTTCGAGTTCAGAGTGGTCGTGGTGAGAAATGAGACACTTAGTCTCTTAACATGGTTCAATAGTGGAAAAGTCAATCGGAAGTTGACTTATTCGTAAATGACCTCGGAATGCGAATTTTATGGCTCAGATAGCTTCGTTAGATAATTTAGGACTAATGAGTGTGTTCGGAATGTAGTTTTGATGTCCGGAGTAGAATTAGGCTTGAATTGGCAAAAGTTAGTTTTTGGCGATTTTCGGCCGGCAGTGGAAAATTAGCTATTGGGGTCGGAATGGGATTCCGGAAGTTGGAGCAAGTTCCTAATGTCATTTTGGCTATGTGTGAAAAATTTTAGGTCAATCAGATGTGTTTTGGCTGGTTTCGGCATCATTGGCGAGATTTAGAAGTTTTAAAATTCATAGGTTTGAATATGATGTATTTTTGGTGTTTTCATGTTGTTTTTGGTGTTTTGAAGGATCGACTAAGTTTGAATTATGCTATGGGGTGTTGGTATGTTTTGTTGGGGCCCCGAGGGGCTCGGGATTGATTTCGGATGTTTGGCGGGGGTTTGAACTTAGGAAATTTGCAGCAAATGGCTGCTGTTGTAAAGCTACTGGTGTGGCCACACCTGCGGATAGGTTGCCACAGGTGCGAAAGGAGGCTAGGCAGGAGGAGTCCGTAGGTGCGAAGCATTGGCCGCGCCTGCGAAGCCGCAAGTGCGAGAATTTGGTCTGTTAGTGGGATTTCGCAGGTGCGCACCTGGTACCGCATGTGCGGGTCCGCAGGTGCGAGTAAAGGTCCGCAGGTGCGGATTCGCTGGGCAGAACAGTATAAAAGAGTGCCTCCGCGAAATTTGGGTTCTTCTTCCATTGTTGCATGCGAGTGGAGCTTATTTGAGAGCAAATTGAGGAAAGAATTCGATGGTCTTCAGTGGAGGTAAGTTCCCGGATTATAAAAGTCGTTTCTGTGCTATTTTGTTCGGATTAGGCTTATAATTTGAAGAATTAAAGTAGAAAAAGCTTGGAGAAATGGGAGGAGGTTTGGAAGATTCTTTTGGAAATTTGGGTAGGCAATTGTGGTGTTCTTGGTATGTGTATAATAGTGGGAGGACGAGGTTTCTGGTGATGTAAATTTTCTCGAATTTCGAGACCTGGGCTCAGGGCTCGGGTTTGGCCGAATTTCAAGATTGTGTGTAAATTCATAATTTTCGATTGGGTTTTGTTCCTTTAGCGTATATTGATGATGTTAATATGGTTTTGGTTAGATTCAAAGAAATCAGGAGCCAACTTGAGGGGAAAGAGCATCACGGATTAGTGTTATGGCCCGGTAGAGGTAAGTAATGGTTATAAATCTTGTCCTGAGGGTATGAAACCCCGGACATCATATTTCCCACTGTTTTTAGAATGGCGTACATGTCGAATGATGAGTATGTGGGCGCACACTGATTTTTGGATTGGACTTGGTCCTCTCCTCGGCAACTATTGAGTTGCGTATTTTACTCTAAATCATATGTTAAACATTGTTCTAAAGACTATTGCTATATTTGGGCTATAAGCCATGTTTGGGGCTTCGTGCCGACTTGTTTAGACCCCTTAGGGCTTTTTACTGCTATTTCCTCACTATTTATTGATAATTTACACTTAGTCACATTGTGCTTACTGTTTTCGAAACTCAGCCTGGTTTACACTATTTTAAGATATAAAATGATGTTTTGGGTCGAGTACCCCGTTTTACTGATACGCCCGAGGGGATTTTGAGAGGTTCTGACCGAGTGAAGCTGAGGGCCTGATTTGTGAGGAAATGATACGCCACGAGGTGGCTTGATATTAGCGCTTGGGCTGAAGGAGCCCCTCCGGAGTCTGTACACACCACCAGTGAGCGCAAGTACCTACTGAGTGCGAGTGCCGAGTGCCTAGTGTCAAGTGCGAAGTGATGAGTGACGAGTGATTGGGAGGCATGAGTGACTGTGAGGTATGCCCAAAGGGCTGATTATGAGTGACTGTGAGGTATGCTCGAGGGGCTGATTATGAGTGACTGTGAGGCATGCCCGAGGGGCTGATTATGATACATGTTTTTGCCCGAGGGGCTACTTATGATTTTACCACTTTCACTCTGAACTTATGAAATATGTTTTGCTCGAGGGGCCTTTTTATGATTTTCAACACTTTTACACTAAACTTCTTGAAAGTTATGTTGAAACTATTGGCAAGTATATTTCCAAATGATTTTTACTGAAATCGGCTTTTAAGCGTGATGATTTAACGTATACATTGTTGGAAAGAAAGACTGTGCTTATTGTGAATTGATGAATTGATTTTTATGTGTTTCTTGTTGCTCAGACCTGATTTATTTTCATTGCTACCGAGTTGGTGTTCTCACATTACTCCCTGCACCTTGTGTGTAGATCCAGGTGTTAGGGCATGGTGAGCTGTGTATCTGTTCCAGAGATTTCTTAGAGGTTTGCGAGGTAGCTACATGCGTCTGAAGTCCTTCTTTCTCTTCTGCTTACTATTATAGAATTTATTTTCTTTTGAGTTGTATATTTATATGTAGATGCTCATGACCAGTGACTCCGGGATTTCGGGGGTTGTATTTAATATTCGGTACAAATTTAACTGTTTTAAAAATATTTGAGGAAACCTTTATGGGTTGTCATTTTAGTAGAGATGTAAATAGAAGCTTATTATAATTTGAGTGTAGTTTTGGCTGGCCTAGTTCCACGATAGGCGCCATCACGACTGGCTTAGATTTGGGGTCATGACAATTTAAGAGGTGGAGAACGTAACGTCCCGACCGGTCGTTTTGCGTTATCAGACCCCGTTCACCTAAATGAAACTTCCCATAGCGGCTTATTGTGATTTATGACTTGCGGGGGCAGGTGGTTCGGGATTCGGAAATGTTTAGAGAAATATTGGAACACGTGGTTCCTTCAGGTTGGCCTTTAAGGCCAAGTTTGACTTCGGTAAAATTTTTGAGAAAACGACCTCGGAATCGAGTTTTGACGGTTCAGGTAGCTTCGTATTATGATTTCGGACTTGGGCGTATGTTCGGAATGGGTTTTGGATGACCCGGGAGCATTTCGGCGCCCAATATCGAAATAAGAATTTCCTTAGTTAATATTGTGGTTTGGGATGTGTTTTTGTGTTATCGAGGTCTGAATAGAATTCCGAGATCGGGAATAGTTCCATTATGTCATTTATGACTTGCCTGCAAAATTTGGTGTCATTCCGAGTAGTATAGGTCGGTTCGGCGCATTGTTAGCAAATTCTAGAACTTAAGGTTCAAAGTTTGATTCAATTTGGTTTTGGGGTCGGATTCTTAGTTTCGTTGTTGTTTTTCACGTTCCGAAAGTTCGAGCGAGTCCGTATCATGAATACAGACTTGCCAGTGTCTTTGGACGGGGTCTCGAGGGGCTCGGGTGAGTTTCGGACCCCTCAGAGCTAATTTCAAAACACTAGAAATTCCAGGTCTGGTTTCCTTCTCTGCGTTCGCGGAGGGGTTACCGCGTTCGCAAAGAAGGAACTGGGCAGGGGTGGTGAATGCCCTGTGCATTCGCACAAAAGGCACCAGGATCGCGATGAGTTAGGCTCCTGACACAGTGCGTTCGCACACCTCCCCCGTGTTCGCATAGAGCCCGGCCATTGGGCCAGCCCAGCTACTCCTTACCCTGTGCGTTCGCAGGGCTCCCTCCGCATTTGCATAGAATGCCCATGTGGACCTGGCCATTTAAAGCATCGCGAACGGACTGCCCAGGCCTGCGTTCACATAGAGGAAACCACTGGACAATGTGTTTTTATAGCGGGATTTAATTCATTTTCTTCACTTTCTTCTTCTTCCTTGGGACGATTTTCAGCATTCAAGAGAGGAAAACGACCTAGTTAGTGAAGGTAAATAAATTCTACCCTAATATTAGTTTAATGCATGAATTACAAGTTAAATTAACTACCTAATTAGTGAAAATTAAGGATTTGGGGTAGTAACCTAGGGTTTTTAAAATGTAGAAAATTACCCGTGCATTGGCTATGAATTCATACAAAAATCATATATTAACGATCCTTAGGTTATGGGTGAGTGTTTCCTTCGAGAATTTTCGTAATCCGGGTATGCGGGCCCAGGGTTGGATTTTGGGATTTCTTCAAGAATGGTGAATTTGACTAAATAATAGGAGAATTCCATGCTTTGAATATAAATTGATATATTTGTATAACATTTGGCTAGTTTCGACATGACTATCTTATAAATTGATATATTTGTATAGACGGACCTGACTTAACGGTGAGATGCTTTCTCCTGGCGATCTCCGGCAGCACCATGGGGTTTCTTTTGCTTATTTCCCGTCTATTTCCTTCAGACAGTGGGAATGTATATTATATCTTTTGTATATTCTGTTAGTATGCCCGTAGGACTTGTAACACTAGTTCCTGGCACACACGTGATAGTTATTATCGATTGCAGGTCTGAATATATATATATATTGGCTCACTCCTCCTTATGACCACTTTTGATTAAAAACTAGCTAATTATCCTTGTCAATTTATGTCTTAAGTTTTAAAAAACCAAGTATATGTTGAAATGTTCAACCTAATAAGAAGGAACCCTTGTTAAATTGAGTGTTGACTTGCCTGACCCCGCTGTTGGGCGCCATCACGACCTAAGTTAGGATTTTGGGTCGTGACAGTGAGCTGCTTCCCTTGGCGACTCTCAGCAGCACTATGGAGTTAACTTTTGTTTATTTCTGTCTACTTCCTTCAGACAGTAGAACATCTTATTTCATCTTTTGTATATTCTACTAGTTCGCTTGTAGACTTGTGACACTAGTTCCTGGCACACACATAGTAGACTTTATATTTTTGGGACTGTATATGTTGGTTCATGATCCTTGTGACTACATTTAATTATGTTGGCTAATTTATCCGCTTCTACTTAAATTTTCAAAGCTTAAAATTTGGTAAGTGTGGGGATGATTTATCAAATAAGGAAATTTCACTAGTAAACAAACTGTTGGCTTGCCTGGCCCCGGTGTTGGGCGCCATCACAACCTGAGTTAGGATTTTGGGTCGTGACCATATATAATTGATCATTATCAAATATATATATTTGTAAATTGATTCATCGACTTATAATTTATTTAGATGCATCGATGAATATTAAAAATGAAACGTTTTCACCTATATATCGATTAATATTAAAAATAAAATGTCTCGACCTATATCGATTAATCTATATCATGAATTATTAGCGAGGAATGAATGAAAAATAGAAGAATTAATACTAAACATCTTTGACATGTATGTATGTATNATATATATATATATATATATATATATATATGGATCACAAATTAAAGAAATGAAAGAAGTTATTAGCATTACGTAAACAAGTTAAAGGTCAAACATGGTTAAACTTTTAATTTGAAGCACATTAGTATTTACTATCTAAATAATATAAATGTAATCCGTTAACATTTTATTTTATAATACAAATAATGAATACACTAACATATACTATAACATGGTATATATATAGTTAAAGTAGTATAACGAAGCATATGTGTATACACACACACACACACACACTAACATATACTATAACAAGCTATATATAGTTAAAGTAGTACAACAAAGTGTGTGTGTGTGTGTGTGTATAGGTATAGTCGTATATATATAAGAACACGAAGTGCTAGGACCACATGGTCGGGTTCTTTTGGGGATAGACTTGTGCAGAAGCAATAATCTAATTAGTATATATAATTGATCATCATCAAATATATCTATTTGTGAATTGATTCATCGACTTATAATTTACTTAGATGCATCGATGAATAATAAAACGAAATGTTTTCACCTATATATCGATTAATAGTAAAAACAAAATATCTCGACCTATATCGATTAATCTATGTCATGCATTATTAGTGATGAAATGAATGAAAAATAGAAGAATTAATACTAAACATCTTTGACATGTATAATGAAAGAAGTTATTAGCATTATGTAAACGAGTTAATAGGTCAAACATGGTCAAACTTTTAATTTAATCACATTAATATTTACTATCTAAATAATATAAATGTAATCCGTTAACAATTTTATAATACAATTGAATATATTACCATATATTATAACATGCTATATATATATATATAGTTAAAGTAGTACAACGAAGCATGTGTGTGTGTGTGTGTGTGTGTGCGCACACACACTAACATATACTATAACAAACTATATATAGTTAAAGTAGTACAACTGTGACGACTTGGTCGGTCATCTTAAGAATTAACTCCCCGATCCCCTGTTAACTATTTTCCCCAAGTCTATTTCTGCTTAATTGAATTGCCGGGACGTTCAGTTTTGAGTTTCGGAGAGTTTTGGGACATTTAGTCCCTAAATGAGAGCTTAAGTGTTGGAAGGTTGCCCGTAGTCGGAGCAGTGTGAAGATGGCCTGGGAATGGAAATCTGATGGTTCCGTTAGCTCCGTTAGGTAATTTCGGGGTTGGGAGCGTGTTCGGAATGTATTTTGGAAGTCTGTAGCTCATTTAGGCTTGAAATGCCGAAGTATGAATTTTTGGAGTTTTCGGTCCGATAGTGAATTTTTGATCCGAGGGTTGGAATGGAATTCCGGAAGTTTCAGTAGTTCCGTTATGTCATTTGGGATGTATGTGCAAAATTTGAGGTCATTCGGATAAGTTTAGACGTGTTTCGGCGTTGAATGTGAATTCTAGAATTTCCTAAGTTCCTAGGCTTGAATCTTTGCATAAACGATGATTTTGATGTTATGAGACGTGTTTTTAAGGCTCAACCTAGTTCGAATGAGGTGTTAGGGTTGGTTGGTGGTTTTGGTTGAGGTCCCGGGGGCATCGGGGTTGTTTCAGATGCTTAACGGGTGAGAATTTGGAATTGTTGTTGCTGAACCAGACACCTTCTGGTGTCTTCGCACCTGCGAAGGTTTTTCCGCAGGTGCGGCTTCGCAGGCGCGGTGGCTTTGATCGCTGGTGCGATAGGGGAGTCTTGGCCCAGTGGTCGCAGGTGCGACCTGGGTTCCGCAGGTGCGACCCCTGTGCATTTAAGTGACTTCCGCACCTGCGATGCTTTTTCCGCAGGTGCGGTACCCCAGGTGCAGTGATCGAGTCCGCAGGTGCGGATTGCCTGGGTATTTTATTCCAAAAATCCGAGAGTTGGGTTCATAAATCCAAAAATCGTGTGAGGGCTCTAGGATTGGCGATTTTCTGTGGTTTTAAAAGAGGAGGATAATAGGTAATATTTCCTAATCCTAATTCATTGTTATACCATTAATTCCCGTTGTTTTCTTTAGTTTAATTGTCAAAAATGGGGGAAAAAAACCCATAGGAAAGGGATGAGATTTCCCAATCCGAAATTCTGGAAAATTGCGAGGTTTTTGGCATCGAATTTCGATTGTTTCTAGTTAAATGAGTGCGTGAGTGAATGGGTGTCCAAAAAATACTTTTACCTGATTCCGAGTCTTGGGCCGAGGAGCATTTTGGTCATTTTACATAATTTTGCACCTTAGCTTGAATTAAACAGTATAACCTGTTGCATGAGATGTTATTTACGATGCGTAATTGAATTGTTTAGATTTGGGCCATTTGGAGTCAGATACTCGGTGCAAACGTGTGGTTTCAAGTTGACATTGAGCCGGTTCGAGGTAAGTGGCTTGTCTAACCTTGTTGGGGGGACCTTTCCCCTTAGGATGTGATATTTGGTAATTGAATGCCTTGTACGTGAGGTGACGAGCGTGTACTTGTGCTAATTGTTGAAAATCTGATTTTACTTTAAATATTTAGATTGAGTTTCTTTCTTACCTGCTTTGTTCTACTTGCAACTATAATCTATGTTAGCTTAGAAAAATCATGCCTAGTTGCCCTAAATTGCCTATTCGCTTAAATTGCTTTAATTGTACTACGTGAAGCATGTTAGACTAGAATTTGATTGTTGCCTTGTATTTTTGCACTCTAATTCTGAATGATTCCTTGTTGTGGCTATGTATTTACTTTGGGACTACGGGACGGTATCCCTGGAGATCCCCCCCTGCATATTTACTTTGGGACTATGGGACGGTATCCCGGGAGATCCCCCCTGCATATGTACTTTGGGACTACGGGACGGTATCTTGGGAGATCCCTCCCTGCATATTTACATTGGGACTATGGGACGGTATCCCGGGAGATCCCCCTGCATATTTACTTTGGGACTACGGGACGATATCCCGGGAGATCCTCCCCTGCATATTTACTTTGGGACTACGGGACGGTATCCCAGGAGATCCCCCCTTCATATTTACTTTAGGATTACGGGGCGGTATCCTGGGAGATCCCCCCTGCATATTTACATATGATGGACTACGGGACGGTATCCCGGGAGATCTTTCGGATATACATATGATGGACTACGGCATGGTATCCCGGGAGATCCTTCGGATATACATATGATGGACTACGGGACGGTATACCGGGGGATCCTTCAGATATACATATGATGGACTACGGGACGGTATCCCGGGATATCCTTCGGATATACATATGATAGACTACGGGACGGTATACCGGGAGATCCTTCTGATATACATATGATGGACTGCGGGCGGTATCCCGGGAGATCCATTAGACAGTTGAGAAAAGGACTACAGGACGGTATCCTGGAAGATCCTCATTGTTACCTTTGTTATTGAGCTTTTCATATTCCGCGTTTACTCTGTTCTTGTGTTTTTCATTCCTTGTTTGACCTGTCTTATTTCACGGCTATATTCATTATTTCTGTCTGTCTTTCATACTGTGAATTCCTATTATATTGTTTAACCTCAGTAGCGCCCTAACCTTCCTCGTCACTACTCGACCGAGGTTAGGCTTGGCACTTACTGAGTACCGCCTTGGTGTACTCATGCCCTTTCCTGCGCATGTTTTTCATGTGCAGATCCAGGTACCTCCACTCAGGCGCACTATCCCCGAGGTTGAGAGATACAACAGAGACTTCGAGGTACATCTACCGCGTCCGCAGACCATGAGTCTCTATCTTATTCCAGCTTTTGTGAAAAGTTTATCCCTGCTTTACAGTTGTATAGACATTATGGAGTTAGAGCAGTGTATTATGTTCCGTTAGCCTATGGTTTCTGTGAGTTTTCGAGTTTTGGGGTGATGTTGTAGATTTCCATATTATTTTAAGTTGTATATGCCAAGTGGCGTTTATATATAGTCTTTATCTAAGAGTGGTCAACTATCCTTTATTTAATTATTTTCGCAATTATGTTGTTATTCCGCATCGTTAGGCTTACCTAGTTATAGAGACTAGGTGTCGTCATGACATGTTCATGGAGGGCGAACTGGGGATGTGACAGGTTGGTATCAGAATGCACTAGGTTTATAGGAGTCACGGAAGACAGGCTAGTTTATTAGAGTCTCGCTGATCGGTACAGAGACGTGTGTACTTATCTACGAGAGGCTATGTAACTGTTTAGGAAAAATCTTCACCTCATTGATTTCCTTGTCGTGCAATATCTCTTGACATCAATTCTAAACCTCTGTTTTCTATTCTCTCACAGATGGTGAGGACACGTGCTACTCGGGACGGTCAGGCACCCGTGCCCCCTACAGCAGCCGTCAGAGGCCGGGTCCGGGGTAGAGGCCGAGGACGCGCACATGGTGCAGTGAGAGCACCTGCGCGAGCTACCGTCGAGGTACCACCAGGAGATCTGGCCGAGGCCCAGACACCTTCCACGCCTACTGCCGCTACTACTCCAGCTCTTTAGGAGACATTAGCTCAGTTTATGTCTATGTACACTACTTTGGCTCAGGAAGGGTTGCTTCCCCTTGCTGCAGCCACATCTCAGGCCGGGGGAGGAGCACAGACTCCCGCCGCCCGCACTCCTGAGTAGAGAGTGCATGTGGAGAAGGTCCCAGAGATCATTCCTGTACCGCCTGTAGTGCCAGCACAGCCCGAGGATGGGTTAGCTGCTTCAGAGGATGAGCAGCGGAGACTCGAGAGGTTCAAGAAGTATGACCCTCCGGTATTCAGTGGACTAGCACCAGATGATGCCTTGGGATTCCTAGAGGAGTGTCACCGTATTCTTTGCACTATGGGCATAGCTGGATCTAGTGGGGTTTTCTTTACTACCTTCCAGCTTCGCGGAGCCACCTATGATTGGTGGCCCACCTATGAGTTAGACAGTCCAGACGAGGCTTCTTCACTAACCTAGACCCAGTTCTCAGATATGTTCCTGAGAGAGTTTGTGCCTCAGAGCCTCAGGGACACATGGCGCGCAGAGTTTGAGCATTTGTGCCAGGGTGCTATGATAGTTTCATAGTATGCTATCCGTTACACCAGATTGGCTAGGCATGCACCGGCTTTGGTTGCTACTGTCTGCGAGAGGGTTCGCCAGTTCATCGTGGGTCTTATCCCACTCATTAGATCTAGCATGGATCGAGAGTTGGAGATGGATATTCCTTATCAGCAGGTAGTGAGCATTGCTAGGAGGATCGAGGGTATTCTCGCTAGGGAGCGAGAGGAGAGAGAGGCCAAGAGGTCTCGAGAGTTGGGCCACTACTCTGGTGCTCGTACCCCAGCAGCAGGTCATCGTGGTAGGGGTTATATGGTTCGCCCAGTTCATTCAGCTCTTCCAGCAGCCAGTGGTACACCAACTCCACCCAGGCCTGAGGAGCCTTATTATGCACCTCCAGTTTCTAGCACGCCTCCTGCGCGGGGTGCTTTCAGAGGTCAGTCTAGCAGACCTGGCCCTAGCCAGTCACAACCACCACGTCCTCCCAGAGCTTGTTTCGAGTGTGGCGATACGCGCCATGTAGTTAGGGACTGCCCCAGACTTGGTAGGGGTATATCTTCACAGACTTTTTAGTGTGCTCAGTGGAGTTCTCAGGCCATGATCACAGCTCCAGCTGCTACCCCACCTGCCCAGCCAGCTAGGGGCGGAGGTCGGGGAGGCAGAGGTCGCCCTCGAGGGGGAGGCCGGGCCAGGACATATATTATGCTATTCCTGCTCATACCGAGGTTGTTGCCTCAGATTCTGTCATCACAGGTATTATACTGGTTTGTCACAGAGATGCATCGGTTCTATTCGATCCAGGCTCCATGTATTCTTATGTGTCTTCTTATTTTGATCCGCATTTGGGTATGGCCCGAGATTCTTTGGGTTCTCCTGTTTATGTTTCTACTCCTGTGAGATATTCTCTTATTGTGGACCGCGTTTATCGGTCGTGTTTGGTTACTATTCGTGGTTTTGAGACCAATGCGGATTTATTGTTACTCGATATGGTGGATTTCGATATTATTTTAGGCATGGACTAGTTGTCGCCCCATTATGCTATTCTTGGTTGTCACGCCAAGACCGTGATGCTGGCTATGCCAGGTATTCCGCGTGTTGAGTGGAGTGGTACTTTATATCACACTCCCAGTAGAGTTATCTCTTTTCTTAGAGCTCAGCGTATGGTTGAGACGGGGTGTGCCACGTATTTGGCTTATGTGAATGATGTCAGTGTTGATAACCCTTCTGTTGATTCAGTCCCAGTTGTACGGGATTATCCCGATGTGTTTCCAGCTGATCTTCCGGGCATGCCGCCCGATAAAGACATTGATTTTGGCATTGATTTGTTGCCGGGCACTCAGCCCATTTCTATTCCTCCTTACCGTATGGCTCCTCCTGAGTTGAAGGATCAGTTACAAGAATTTCTTGATAAGGGTTTCATTCGACCCAGTGTTTCACCTTGGGGTGCTCCTTTCTTATTTCTGAAAAAGAAAGATGATTCTATGTGCATGTGTATTGATTATTGCCAGTTGAATAGGGTTACAGTAAAGAACCGTTACCCCTTGCCTCGTATTGATGATCTATTTGACCAGCTTCAAGGCGCAAATGTATTTTCTAAGATTGATTTGCGCTCAGGTTACCATCAGTTGAAGATTCGGGAGCCGAATATCTCGAAGATTGCTTTCAAAACTCGGTATGGCCATTACGAGTTTCTAGTTATGTTATTCGGGCTGACTAATGCCCCCGCAGCATTTATGCATTTGATGCACAGTGTGTTCAGGCCATATTTCGACTCGTTCGTCATTGTTTTCATAGATTATATCCTTGTTTACTCCCGGAGTCGGGAAGATCATGAGCAGTACCTGAGGACTGTGCTTCAGACCTTGAGAGAGAAGAAGTTGTATGCAAAGTTCTCAAAATGTGATTTTTGGTTGAGTTCTGTGGCATTCTTAGGCCACGTGGTATCGAGTGAGGGCATTCTGGTGGATCCGAAGAAGGTAGAGGCCATGCAGAGTTGGCCCAGGCCATCCTCAGTTACAGAGATTCACAGTTTCCTTGGCTTGGCGGGTTATTACCGCCGTTTTGTGGAGGGATTTTCATCGATTACAGCTTCTATGACCAGATTGACTCAGAAGGGTGTTCCATTTCAGTGGACAGAGGAGTGTGAGGCGATTTTTCAGAAGTTTAAGGCAACTTTGACTACAACCCCAATCTTGATATTGCCTACTGGTTTGGGGTCTTATACAGTTTATTGTGATGCCTCGCGGGTAGGCCTTGGAGCGGTGTTGATGCAGGACGGTAGGGTGATTGCCTACGCATCCAGACAATTGAAGATACATGAGAAAAATTACCCTGTCCATGACCTTGAGTTAGCTGCCATTGTTCACACCTTGAAGATCTGGCGTCATTATTTGTACGGTGTGCCTTGTGAGATTTATACTGGCCACCGGAGTTTGCAGCACATATTCAGGTAGAAGGATCTAAATTTGCGCTTGTGTAGACGTTTAGAGTTACTAAAGGACTATGATATCACTATATTATACCACCCGGGGAAGGACAATATGGTGGCCGATGCCTTGAGTCGCCGGGCGGAGAGTTTGGCATACCTTCCTGCAGCTGAGAGGCCTCTAGCCTTAGATGTTCAGTCCTTAGCCAGTCAGTTCCTGAGAGTGGATCTTTCTGAGCCTTGCCGGGTATTGGCTTGTGTGGTTTCTCGGTCTTCCTTATTCGATCGTATCAGGGAGCGGCAGTATGATGATCCTCATTTACTTGTCCTCAGGGACACGGTCCGACAAAGTGATGCCAGAAATGTGACCATTGGAGACGATGGGGTATTGAGGGTGCAGGGTCGGATTTGTGTGCCCAATGTTGATGGGCTTCGGGAGTTGATCTTAGCAGAGGCCCATAGTTCGCGGCATTCCATCCATCCGGGTACTGCGAAGATGTTTCAGGATTTGAGGTAGCACTATTGGTGGGGAAGAATGAAGAAGGATATACCAGAGTTTGTAGCCAAGTTCCTCAACTGTCAACAGGTCAAATGTGAGCATCAGAGACCGGGAGGGTTACTTCAGCAGATTGAACTCCTAGAGTGGAAGTGGGAGCGGATCACCATGGATTTTGTGGTTGGACTTCCTCGGACTTTGAGGAAGCATGATGCTATTTGGGTGATTGTGGATCGGCTGACCAAATCAGCCCATTTCATTCCGGTACTGACTACTTATTCATCGGAGCGGTTGGCAAAGATTTATATTCGGGAGATCATTCGTCTGCATGGTATTCCAGTTTCTATTATTTCAGACAGAGGTACTCAGTTCATTTCATGGTTCTGGAGAGCCGTTCAGTAGAAGTTAGGTACAAGGGTGGAGTTGAGCACAACATTTCATCCCCAGACGGACGGACAGTCCGAGCGCACTATTCAGATTCTTGAGGATATGCTCCGTGCGTCTGTGATTGAGTTTGGAGGGTCTTGGGATCAGTTCTTGCCATTGGTGGAGTTTTCTTACAACAACAATTATCAATCCAGCATTCAAATGGCGCCGTATGAGGCTTTATATAGCAGGAGCTGTAGATCTCTGGTGGGTTGGTTCGAGCCGGGTGAGGCCAGGCTATTGGGCACAAAGTTGGTTCAGGATGCATTGGAGAAGGTCAAGGTGATTCAGGATAGACTCCGTACAGCCCAGTCCAGACAGAGGAGTTACGCGGATCGGAAGGTTCGTGATGTTTCATATATGGTCGGAGAGCGGGGTTCTACTTCGGGTTTCGCCTATGAAGAGCGTTATGAGATTTGGGAAGAAAGGCAAGTTGAGTCCGAGGTTTATTGACCCTTTCGAGATATTGAGGCGTGTTGGGGAGGTTGCTTATGAACTTTCCTTACCTCCCAGCTTGGCAGGAGTTCATCTGGTATTTCATGTTTCGATGCTCCGGAGGTATCACGGTGACCCGTCCCATGTCTTGGATTTCAGCTCAGTCCATTTGGCCAAGGATCTATCATATATTGAGGAGCCTGTAGCTATATTGGACAGGCAGGTCAGATAGCTCAGGTCGAAGAACATTGCTTCAGTAAAGGTTTAGTGGCGGGGTCAGCCGAACGAGGATTCGACCTGGGAGACCGAGCAGGATACACGCATCAGTTACCCTCATCTTTTCACTACTTCAGGTATGTCTTTATGATCATTCGAGGACGAACAAATTTTTAAGTGTAGGAGAATGTGACGACTCAGTCGGTCATCTTAAGAATTAACGCCCCGATCCCCTGTTAACTGTTTTCCCCAAGTCTATTTCTGCTTAATTGAATTGCCGGGACGTTCGAAGAGTTTTGGGACATTTAGGCCCTAAATGAGAGCTTAAGTGTTGGAAGGTTTCCCGTAGTCGGAGTAGTGTGAAGACAGCCTCGGAATGGAAATCCGATGGTTCCGTTAGCTCTGTTAGGTAATTTCGGGGTTGGGAGCATGTTCGGAATGTATTTTGGAAGTCCGTAGCTCATTTAGGCTTGAAATGCCGAAGTTTGAATTTTGGAGTTTCCGGTCCGATAGTAAATTTTTGATCCGAGGGTCGGAATGGAATTCCGGAAGTTTCAGTAGTTCCGTTATGTTGGGATGTGTGAGCAAAATTTGATGTCATTCAGATAAGTTTAGACGTGTTTTAGCGTCGGATGTGAATTCTAGAATTTCCTAAGTTCCTAGGCTTGAATCTTTGCATAAACGATGATTTTGATGTTATGAGACGTGTTTTTAAGGCTCTACCTAGTTCGAATGAGGTGTTAGGAATGGTTGGTGGTCTTGGTTGAGGTCTCGAGGGTCTCGGAGTTGTTTCAGATGCTTAACGGGTGAGAATTTGGAATTGTTGTTACTGAATAAGACACCTTCTGGTGTCTTCGCATCTGCGAAGGTTTTTCCGCAGGTGCGGCCTCGCAGGCGTGGTGGCCTTGATCGCAGGTGCGATAGGGGAGTCTTGGCCTAGTGTTCGCAGGTGCGACCTGGGTTCCGCAGGTGCGGGACCGCAGGTGCGGCCCCTGTGCATTTAAATGACTTCCGCACCTGCGATGCTTTTTCCGCAGGTGCGGTACCGCAGGTGCGGTGATCGAGTCCGCAGGTGCAGATTTCCTGGGTATTTTATTCCAAAAATCCGAGAGTTGGGTTCATAAATCCAAAAATCGTGTGAGGGCTCTAAGATTGGCGATTTTCTGTGGATTTCAAAGAGGAGGATCATAGGTAACATTTCCTAATCCTAATTCATTATTAGACCATTAATTCCCGTTGTTTTATTTAGTTTAATTATAAAAAAAGGGAAAAAAAACATTAGGAAAGGGATGAGATTTCCCAATCCGAAATTCTGGAAAATTGCGAGGTTTTTGGCATCGAATTTTGATTGTTTCTAGTTAAATGAGTTCGTGAGTGAGTGGGTGTCCAGAAAATATGACTTTTAACCGATTCCGGGTCGTGGGCCCGAGAGGCGTTTTGGTCATTTTACATAATTTCACGCCTTAGCTTGAATTAAACAGTATAACCTGTTGCATGAGATGTTATTTACGATGCGTAATTGAATTGTATAGATTTGGGCCATTTGGAGTCGGATACTCGTGGCAAACGTGTGGTTTCAAGTTGACATTGAGCCGGTTCGAGGTAAGTGGCTTGTCTAACCTTGTGTGGGGGACCTTTCCCCTTAGGATGTGATATTTGGTAATTGAATGCCTTGTACGTGAGGTGACGAGCGCGTACTTGTGCTAATTGTTGAAAATCCGGTTTTTCTTTAAATATATAGACTGAGTTTCTTTATTAACTGCTTTATTCTACTTGCAACTATAATCTATGTTAGCTTAGAAAAATCATTCCGAGTTGCCCTAAATTTCCTATTCGCTTAAATTGCTTTAATTGTATTACGTGAAGCATGTTAGGCTAGAATTTGATTGTTGCCTTGTATTTTTTCACTCTAATTCTGAATGTCTCCTCGTTGTGGCTGCGTATTTACTTTGGGACTACGGGACGGTATCTCGGGATATCCCCCCTGCATATTTACTTTGGGACTACGGGACGGTATCCCAGGAGATCCCCCCTGCATATTTACTTTGGGACTACAGGATGGTATCCCGGGAGATCCCCCTGCATATTTACTTTGGTACTACGGGATGGTATCCCGGGAGATCTCCCCCTGCATATTTACTTTGGGACTACAGGATGGTATCCCGGGAGATCCCCCTGCATATTTACTTTGGTACTACGGGATGGTATCCCGGGAGATCTCCCCCTGCATATTTACTTTGGGACTATGGGACGGAATCCCGGGAGAGCCCCCCCTGCATATTTATTTTGGGACTACAGGACGGTATCCCGGGAGATCTCCCCTGCATATTTACATATGATGGACTACGGGACGGTATCCCGGGAGATCCTTCGGATATACATATGATGGACTACGGGACAGTATCCCGGGAGATCCTTCGGATATACATATGATGGACTACGGGACGGTATCCTGAGAGATCATTCGGATATACATATGATAGACTACAGGACGGTATCCCGGGAGATCCTTCGGATGTACATATGATGGACTGCGGGACGGTATCCCGGGAGATCCACTAGATAGTTGAGAAAAGGATTACAGGATGGTATCCTGGAAGATCCTCATTGTTACCTTTGTTATCGAGTTGTTCATATCCCACGTGTACTCGGTTCTTGTGTTTGTCATTCCTTGTTTGACTTGTCTTATTTCACGGCTGTATTCATTATTTCTGTCTGTATTTCATACTGTAAATTCCTATTATATTGTTTAACCTCAATAGGGCCCTAACCTTCCTCGTCACTACCCGACCGAGGTTAGGCTTGTCACTTACTGAGTACCGCCGTGGTATACTCATGCCCTTTCCTGCGCATGTTTTCCATGTGCAGATCCAGGTACCTCCACTCAGGCGCACTATCCCCGAGGTTGAGAGATACAACAGAGACATCGAGGTACATCTGCCGCGTTCGCAGACTTGGAGTCTCTATCTTATTCCAGCTTTTGTGAAAAGGTTATCCCTCCTTTACAGTTGTATAGACATTTTGGAGTTAGAGCAGTGTATTATGTTCTGTTAGCCTGTGGTTTCCGTGAGTTTCCGGGTTTTGGGGTGATGTTGTAGATTGCCATATTATTTTGAGTTGTATATTCCAAGTGGCGTTTATATACAGTCTTTCTCTTAGCGTGTTCAACTTTCCTTTATTTAATTATTTCCGCAATTATGTTGTTATTCCGCATCGTTAGGCTTACCTAGTTATAGGGACTAGGTGCCGTCATGACATGTTCACGGAGGGCGAACTGGGGTCGTGACAACAACGAAGTGTGTGTGTGTATGTGTGTGTGTGTGTGTATATATAGGTATAGTCGTATATATATAAGAACACGAAGCGCTAAGACCACATGGTCGGGTTCTTTTGGGGATATGCTTGTGAAGAAGCAATAATCTAATTATTAAATATAATTGATCATCATCAAATATATCTATTTGTAAATTGATTCATCGACTTATAACTTACTTAGATGTATCGATGAATATTAAAAACAAAATGTTTCCACCTATATAGATGAATATTAAAAAAAAATGTCTCGACCTATTTCGATTAATCTATGTCATGCATTATTAGTGATGAATTAATGAAATACAGAAGAATTTATATTAAACATCTGACACACACACACACACACACATATATATATATATATATATATATATATATATATATATGGATTACAAATTAAAGAAATGAAAGAAGTTATTAGCATTAAGTAAACGAGCATTAAGGTCGAATTAACGACTAAACATATTTAAAATGGAATAATATTGGTTGGTCAACTGATAAATTTGACGTACGTAGTAAATTATGCGATTGATCATCAATTATAATGTAGTGTGTGTGTGTGTGTGTGTATGTGTGTTTGTATGTGTGAAATTACTCATATACTTAATGAGATAGATGTTTTTATAATTTATTAAAAGTAATTAGTTAATATAATAATTTATAAAAATTATGATTATATAGTTTATAATTATTTATACTAATTGAATAGTTAAATTGAACAAATTCTTATAGTTTATAATATTGTAAGAAATAAGAACACACAAAAAAAAACAATTTAGTTTTTTTTTTAGATAACCCGGTTAATAGTCAAACGGTCAACACTTAATGTACCGACAAAAATTACCGACCAACTTTGGTCGGTAATTCTAAAATTAGATCTGAAGTACGGGATTCCCCCTCATTTCCCTTACCTTCTTCTCCAAATTTTCAATAGCTTCCCCTCTCCTTCTCTAGTTTCCTCACACAAATCCCATTCCCCCATGCATTGCCACTCCCCTGTCGTCGTCATTGCCTCTGCTAGACAATGCCCAGCTGCCGCCCCTCCTTCTCCAGCTCTTAAAACTTTTAGGTTTGAATTACAACTTATTTATTTTGTGTATAAATTTAATATTTTGTTAATTAGTTATGAATTAGTTAATTAGCGTTTCAATTGATTGTTTAACTTTGCATTTTATTGAAATATAGGGTTTGAGTCTTGTTTAATTGAATTGATTACATATGGTGTAAGTTGAATGTTTTAGTTTGAATTGTTTTGAATAGTTTAGATAGAATTGAATTATTAACTTATAATTGAATTTAGTTTTTAGGATTTGTTCTTGTAAATCGAACTTATAGGGTATGGGTTGAACTTTTAGGATATGAATTGAACTTTTAGGATATAAATTGAACTTTTAGGATATGAATTGAACTTTTTGGATATGAATTGAAATTTTAGGATATAAATTGAACTTTTTAGATATGAATTGATATAACGACCCGGCTTATAGCCCAATTTTCTCCAATTCTACTTCTTTATGTGTTATTCAACTATATTTTATGGTATCGAGTTGTTTGGTTCGGGCCCGGAGTGGTTTTGGAGTGGAATAAGACACTTAGTCTCTTATTAGGAAGCTTAAGTTGGAAAAGTCAACCGGATGTTGACTTATGTGTGAACGATCTCAGATTTAGATTTTTATGGTTTGGTTAGCACCGTTAGGTTATTGCGTCCGGAATGTAATTTGGAATTCCATGGTAGAATTAGGCTTGAATTGGCGAAAGTTGGAAATCTGGCGATTTTGATCGGTAATGGAAAATTAGATATCGGGATCGGAATGGAATTCCGGGAGTTAGAATAGGTTTGTAGTGTCATTTGTGACGTGTGTGAAAAATTTGAGGTCATTCGGACGTGGTTTGGTAGGTTTCGGCATCATTTGCGAAATTCGGAAGTTTAGAAGTTCTTAGACTTCAATTTGAGTGGAATTTGATGTTTTGATGTTGTTTTGAGTGATTCGAAGGATTGAATAATTTTGTATGATGTTATGGGATGTGTTGGTATGTTTGGTTTAGGTCCCAAGGGCCTCGGGTGAGTTTCGGGTGGTTAACAGATAATTTTTGGACTTTGGTTGATGGTTGATATCTACAGGTGTGTTTTTCTTGTTTTTATGCATCTGTCAAAAATCTAGGTGGTCAAAAATCGAGGTGATCCATAATCGAGGGAAGAATCGAGGCCATGATAGAGGGAAGTATTGAGGTCATGACCGAGGGTAGGATTGAGGCCATGACCGAGGGTAGGATCAAGGCCATGATCGAGGGCAGGATCGAGGCCATGATCGAGGGCAGAATTGAGGGCAAGACTAGGGGCAGCCTGAGCAGAAAGTATAAATAGCACCCTTCGTGAATTTTGGTCCATTCTTCACCATTTTCAGTCTGTTTTGAAGCTTTTGGGAGTGATTTTGAAGAGGGATTCAAGGGATATCAGTGAGGTAAGTTACTTGAGCCCTAATACTCGTGTCTATAGTTATTTTCCATTGTTTAATCATGTAACTAGTGATAATTAGGGGTGAATATGAGGGGTTAGTGTTACACCCCATGTTTTCGTACGTGAGAGTACGTCGTAAGTCAATTGATGTAAGCTCAGAAATAAAATTATATTTGGAAGCATATAAAATAAGTTAATCATGTTACCTTGGAGGTTACAAATATTTAAGATCATGAATAATGAGTACCAAGA